>JALXFT010000442.1:0-7500 GCA_023376895.1 Aspiorhynchus laticeps
GTCTCTTCCACAGGGGGCATCCTCTCATAGCCGTTTTCACGCATCCCCTCCACGTTAGCATAACTAGTATGCTGAAACCTGTGAATGCGTGCGGAAAATGGCTTTTTCCATTCCTTCTCAACCTCTGCATGGAGATCTGGAAGAAATGGGAGGCTCACTCGAGCTGGGCGGTTATGGCCAGAAAGATAACGCTCATCGAGACGACCCCGCGGCGCCACCATCCTGGCCCGCTTCCACGGCAAGTCAAGCCTCGCCGTGGCGCGTTCCATAACCTCCAGTAACTCATCATACGCAGGGCAGGAGGATTGATCGGGCTCAGCCTCAGCTTCATCACCCTCAGACATCTCCTGCTCTTCCTGGGCATAACCCAGCAGAGCACCAGCCGCTGGATCAGATGATGTCAGTGAAATTGCATCATCATCATCCAGCCGCTCACCCTCGTTCGCGGCCGACGAGCGCGAGAGGGAAAGCCCCCTCTCTAACTCATCGGCCAGCTCCGCCTGCGAGCCCCACGAGATCATTCCTCTCCGTGCCTCGGCAACAGTGAGTCCTGAACCATGGGAAGCAGACGGCTGCCCCTCCTTCCTCGAAAAGAGAGACAGACGAGAGCGGAGCTTTCTCATCGAGAAAAGCTCACAGTGCACGCAGATCGCTCCCTCGAGAACATCGCGTGCGTGCTCCTCGCCCAAACAAAAGACGCAAAGATCATGTGTGTCATCAGGTGTCAAATAACGAGGACACGGATGCACACATCTCCTAAACGCCTTGCTAGTGCTCGCCATAGTAACAGCCGTTCTTACCTTTTCCATAGTAGATTGTACGCTTCAAACAAAACAGTCATTGAAGACGAAGAAGAGGATGACGTATTTTCCCGGCGCCCCTTTATACTGTGGTTCGTGCCAGTAGTGACGTCATAGGCTGTCGCCGGCCAACAAGTGGTGTTTTTGTATGTATGCTTCAGACACGGGTCACGCTGACGACGTTCCCCATAGCGACCCCTAGAGGACGCAGTTCGAAGTTCCCTCGAAAGGGAACCAGGTTCGCATCTCTCTTAAAGGAACAGTTCACCCAAAAAGGAAAATTCTGTTATTTACTCGCCCCTCAAACCTTTATAAGTTTCTTTTTTCTTTTGAACACAAAACAAGTTATTTTAAGGATGTTGGGAACCAAACAGTTGCTGGTAGCCAATTTACTTCAATGGTTACCAGCAGCTGACAGAATGTTCTTTTTTGGGTGAACTGTCCCTTTAAGAGTCTAGCAGTGAAAACACCAGTTATAAGTGGTGTTAGTTAAGTATGTCATGACTAGTACTAGTGCTGCAATGTTTTTTTGTGACTTGCAGCACATTGACGATGCTTTGATTTTAAGCTATCAAACAGACTCACAGCTGATCTGCTGAAGAACATGTTATCAGTGGATTTATCCCAGCGATAGTCAGCTGTTTATTTATTCTCCAGTGATTGCCATGCTGGAGTGCATGTGGGTAATGCAGGCTAAATATGTAGGGCCCGATGAAGTCCATTTTATTTTTTCCCAAATTCATTTTTTTCCGTTTTAATTTTTCTGGACTCCTTTTTAATGGTCAAATTAAATTTTATTAATCAAAGCATGTCTAATTAACTAAAATCATGAAACTTATACAATTTTAGGGCTGTGACGGTGGCAGATTTTTACCACCGCGGTGGTAATGGACCAACAACCGCCGGTGGTGCGGTGTTGTGTATATTTATATATATATATATATATATATATATAATTCTGAAACACAAACATAAATAAATGAGGCTCAATCATCTATTAAAAAACGTACGTGTTTATTTTAGCACTTCTGTCAGTGAACAATCAGCCTGCAAAACACTAAAATAAATATCAACGAAATAATACAGTTAAATAGGAAAGAAGCCTTAAATAACGCGAGCGGCGCGGCGAGAACTCATTCTAATCAGTGATGCTGTCTACACTAGATGCGGCGCGATGCAACACGACAAACCCCTCGCAGTAAACTGCCTTGTTCTATTTATGACATACTGACACGAAGTTCAAATGTCCTGTAGACAGACTCAACCTGTTGTGTTGCGACACAGCGTCCGGTTTAGACACGGCTCCAGTGTTGCCAGATTGGATGACGATTTCCAGCCCAAAAGCTCACAAAAACCGCCCAAAACTTTAACTGTCAAAATAATGTGATATAATGTAAATCAAGGTTGATAAGAGCCATTTTTAACTCCTTATAATGAAATAATGACGACAAAATAATATAAATATAATGCTAGATAAATTTCCCATGGATCAAATCGGGGCAACTACATTAAAGAGAACTACCAAATATGATTAAAATATGCAAGCAGACACTGTCAAAACGGCAATCAATGTCAACCGTCATAATTTAAATGCAAACAAGTGCCCAATATAAGTGATCGTAATTATAGGTATTTCACACTCGTTCATGCACACATGACAGTCAAAACTGTCATTCTGTATGATAATCCGACAATAAAAAAAAAATAACAACAATACCTTTGTGTTGCTCTATAATTTCACACAGAAGTCTTTCATGAAGTTCATATGTAGAACTTTGCACAGTCAAAACTAAGTCCAGCATCTGTAAAGGATACCAATCTGGACCGTTTAAAAGATAAAAGACAGGATCGTATAGATATAAATAGATTTTGATTAAATAATTTAACTGTGCTCTGATTTCAGAGTTGCAGTGATACAGCCTTCATGTCATCTCCGCAACAGGTGTAATGTTAATTCACGTTTTGAAACACTCTCCACTCTTTACCATCAAACTTATATTTAGGCATTATGATCACTTACAGTTATACATTCAAAATCAGATCCGTTATCGCGCTAAAAACCCGTCGCTCATGAATCATCACGTCTGTCTGCGATTGGCTAAAACATCAGCGTCTCTTTGCAGGTGTGTGTGTGTTTAGTAACGTTGTGATGACTGATTGGATGCATGCAGTAGGCTATATATGCACACTTGGGCTTGTTTGTTAACCAATTATCCTATACAATTTATATGTTTTGAAAACCGCCAAACTGACCAAAAACCAGTCCAAATTTTGTCCACCCACCCAAGCCAATATTTACCCGCACAATCAAATTCAAAACTGCCGGGAACCCGCCCAATCTGGCAACACTGCACGGTTCACTGTTCCGCTACCAAGCAAGCGGCCGCGTTAACTCCTCGTCTGCACACGCTCTCTGTGGAATAGGAATCGCGGCGTATGTTGCCACATTTCTTGGCATCTTCCATTTACCGCTGTCTCGCTCGTATTTGGCCAGTTTGGAGAAAGCCTCAAGGCTTTCTCCAAACGCCGGGCGTTTGCGATCACGTGAACTTGAAGACACTTGTAGAAACGCGGATGGGTGACATGAATGGAAATGATTCCAGATCGGCGATGTAGTATTTGGTTTCCCAACAAGGTCCATCGCTCATCACGAAATACATTTGCTGAATGCAGAATAAACTGTATTTTCCAGCTCTCAAACCTGCCAATCTGAAGGAAATGCCGTGTATGGCGTTTTAGGTAATTTGTGAATTAGCATAGATTTATAGTCTAAATAAAACTATTTGCAACCGTTACTATATTACACTTGTATACAAAACTTTGTGTTATGCTTGTTATAAAGTGTGTGACGTCACGTGCACTACCGCCGGTGGCAACAGACAACCGCGGTGACGACCGACCACCGCGGTGACGCGGTTGTCACAAAGACCGTCACAGCCCTACAATTTAACATTTTTTAATAAAAGTGTAACAAATGACATGTTTAGGGCCGTATGAAAGATTTTTCTCACCTTATGTTTTATTGTTACCAAATTCTGTGTTTTAGCACGTATAATTATTTGAATGCATACAAACAATTTTTATTTATTCTTACAGTAGCGTTATGAACCCCCCCCCCCCCCCCCTCAGAAATTCTGTGTTGTGTATTTAAATTTGACTGGTTATCAGATGAAGCCATAAAACATTGATTTAATTAATATTTTAATTTAATTAAACATTTTATTTTTTGGCAAATAAAGGGGATTTACTATTAAAATTAAAATATTTTGTGATTTCTTTAAAAAATAAAGTGTTATTATTTTTCAACAGTAGTAGTAGTATTACGTACATTCTACTAAATAATAGTAATATAGCTATTTCTGACACAATGTCTTCAAGTTAAACAGGACTTTTATTTTGACGGGTTGCCGAGTAAAGTTCTGTGTGTATATGATATGACTAGTTTTACTCAAATGAAATGGTAAAATGCTGGTTTTGATCAGTTTTGGAGATATTGTTGATGTATTTATGTCTTCATTGAGACGTCAGACGCTGAAATCACGCGCTCTGTGTATGTAGTAAACAAAACCCTGCTCCATTCACACAGAGACACATGCAGGATTCAGATTTACAGCAGATACTAGTCCAGATCACCATTTGATTTAAGTGACCTGCTTTTGATTAATGCATCCAAACTTTGACAAACTCTGTGACATTAAACTATAAATACAGTTTTTATGACTGGATTCCGTCTGTGTTTACTGCATCACGGACCTCATAGAGCCCTAAATATGGTTTGATGGGGTCTGTTTCTTTAGATGCTGTGTCCCGTAGTGAAACGCCCAGATCATGCGTCTTCGTCTGTAGTTTTCATTAAACACTGATGTTGCTTTTTGACATGTGAAACCAAACAGAAATGCTGTAATTCAATACCCAGAAACATGTAAAACATGCGTTTCTCCTCTGAACTGCTGTTTGTGGTGAGAAAATCTCACGAAACCTGTCAAAAACACACGCCTGGCTCATATTTCAGCCCTACATCAAAAGAAGAACAATTATATTTTTAATAAAGAATGTTAAGAGTAGGTTTTAGGATCATTAAGAAGTTTTTCATCTAATTTTAATTTATTTTTATTTTTTATTTTATTAATTTTAAATTGGTACTGTTAATATTTGTATTAATATTTAAAATCAGTTTTTATTTTTATATTTTTATTTTTAATTTTAGCTTTAGTAATTCCTTTTTAATTTAAAAAAAGTTTTTAATTGGCTTTAATTTATTAGATTTTAGGTTTATGGTTTATCTAATATTTTATTTTATTATTTTTCACATGTTTTTAGTTGTATTTAACAGCTGTGTGTCGGTGTCAGAAGCAGAAGTCGTGCTGGTTTGGACTTGCTTTTCCTCAAGAATGTGAACATGTGGCATAAAAGAAGAAGTAAAAGCAAGAAATAGCATGCGGTTGCATTAAGAGACTTCATGTAGTAATATTCAGAACACAAATGTCACTGAAAACGTGACTCGGAAGCACTGGTGTCCTTCACTAGATCTAGTGGCGTCTCATATTAACTAGGTTAGTAGTAGTTCTCTAAGGTGCTGTGCAGTGAACAGCTGTTACTAGATCACCGCTGAACTGACCAATCACAACACACCAGCTTTATTTTTAGATTTTGTGTATTTTTTCTCTCAGTAAACAATCTTTAGAACGACTCTGTTTTAGTGCGTATTAAAAAAAAAAAAATTTTCTTTTCTCATCATTTTGACTTCTTTTCAAAGTAGTTAGTCATATTGCTGTGACTGATCTTTTGACTACTTTTGTTCATAATGTGACTTTAATCTAAAATCTATGTAACTTGTTACTGTTATTTTGTCTTTTCTCAAAATATTATGAATTCTTACATTTTTGACTCTTCTTATAATTTTGACTTTTTTCAAAATATGACTAATCATATTGCTGCGACTATTCTTATCATCTAAGATTTTTGACTCTTCTCGTAATTTTGACTTTTTTCTTAAAGTAGATTTTTTAATAACTTTTTGTTTTATCAAAATATTATGACTTTTCATTCTCATTATGTATATTCTTATTTTGACATTTTTCCAAAATATGACTTTATTAACATTGCTGCGACAATTCCCGTTATCTATTCTCATATTTTTGACTTGATTCTCATAATTTTGACTTTTTCAAAACATTGCAACTTTTTTGTTGTTAGATTTTTGACTGTTTTCTCGTAAGTTATTATTATTATTATTTTTTTTTAAATACGACTTTAATCTCACATTGCTGCGAATATTCTCATTATCTAAGTTTTTATTCAGGTAATTTTGACTTTTCCCCAAAAAAAAAAAAAAAAATTATATTCTAGTCTTAGTCTTTGACTTTTGATCTCATTCCTGCTTTCTCAAATATGACTTTTTATTCTTATCTTAATTTATGACTTTATTCTTGTAATTTGTATTTGATCTTAATCTTATATTGTTACAACTTTATTCTTGTTATTTTAAATTTTAACTTTATTCTCGTAATTTTAACTTGTTCTCAAAAAATTGCAACTTTTTTGCAATTTATCCTAAATTTGAGTTTATTCTCATAATTTTGACTCAAAACAATCTCATTTTTCTGCAGCTTTATTCTTTTTGTCTTAAATTTTTGATATTCTCATAATTTTTCACTTTTTTTAATCAAAATATTATGACTTCAATCTCATATTGCTGTAATTTAGACTTTTCTCACAAAAAGTAGATTTTTGTTTTTATAACTTGTTTTTGTCTTTTATCAAAATATTATGACTTTTCATTCTCATCATGTATGTTCTTATCATTTGACGTTTTACCAAAATATGACTTTAATAACATTGCTGCGATAATTCCCATTATCCACGATTTGACTGTTCTCATATTTTGAGTTTATTCTCATAATTTTGACTTTTTTTAAATCAAAATATGACTTCATCTCATATTGCTGTAATTATGACTTCTCAAAAAAGTAGATTTTTGTTTTTATAACTTTTTTGTCTTTTATCAAAATATTATGACTTTTCATTCTCATTATGCATATTCTTATCATTTTGACGTAACATTGCGATTTTTTTGTTGTTAGATTTTTGACCGTTTTCTCGTAATTTATGTATTTATTTTTTAAAATACGACTTTAATCTCACATTGCTGTGACTAACCTCATTATCTAAGTTTTTATTATCTAGTTTAATTTTGAACTTTTTTGCAACTTAGCCTAGATTTGAGTTTATTCTCATAATTTTGACTCTCAAAACAATCAAATTTTTCTGCAGCTTTATTCTTTTTGTCTTAAATTTGACATTATTCTCAAAATTTTGCCTTTTTTAAATCAAAATATTATGACTTTTCATTCTCATTATGCATGTTCTCATCATTTTGACGTAACATAAGTTTTTATTATCTAGTTTAATTTTGACTTGTTCTCAAAAAATTTTAACTTTTTTGCAACTTAGTCAAAATTATGAGAATAAACTCAAATCTAGGCTCTCAAAACAATCCCATTTTTCTGCAGCTTTATTCTTTTTGTCTTAAATTTGACATTATTCTCATAATTTTGCCTTTTTTTAAATCTAAATGTTACGACTTCAGTCTCATATTGCTGTGCCGTTCTCCTCATAATCTAATTCAGCGCAGTCGTGCTGTATTTCCCAGAATGCTTCAGTGGACTGAAAGCTGATTCATCACGGTGGATGTCCTGAT
>JALXFT010000443.1:0-5000 GCA_023376895.1 Aspiorhynchus laticeps
TTTAGTATATTAAGTACAAAATTAGTGCAAAAATAGAGCACTTTAAGCACATTATGGAAGTGTACTTGTTTTTCACCCGTGTTCATGAAGTGGTGTTTGCTGGGACTAGGGGTGTGTGATATATATCGTCTGCGATAATATCGTAATTGTTGTTTTAACGATGTGCAATTTGACATTATCCAGTATTTTGCAAAAACCAAACAGAACAGCTACATCACGTGATGAAGCCTAGACTAGATTGTGTTTCAGTTTAATAAAATGCATTAAGAATGATCACAAAATTCAAGATATGGGCAGAAAATGCGTATATATATCATTTCATATAGTTAAAATCACATGAAGTGTGCCGTTTTTTTCTTCAAAAGTCAACATGATTATAAACGTGATATTGATTTTATACATCAGTTCAATAAACAATAAGTTAATATTAAGAAACTTACGTTTTAGACACAATATTGCTCTATTTCGCCAACACAAAATAACTCCAAACACAGCTACAGCACTGTTTAGTGTCTCTGAGCAACATGACAGTGATTCGTTCCTGAATGAATCAATCGTTTAAATGATTCGGTTCAGTCGCAGTGACTCACTTGTTAACAGTGACCTGCTGCCACCTGCTGGAGGTTTTAATTTCACATTTAAAGTCTATTTTCATTTTTAAAATAATTTCAGATATCAGTATTCAATGTTTTATGTTTAATATATCAAAACATTATGCATTTGTAACTGCATGTTAAAGCACTCAGTGTGTAAATACAAACCCGATTCCAAAAAAATTGGGACACTGTACAAATTGTGAATAAAAACAGAATGCAATGATGTGGAAGTTTCAAATTTCAATATTTTATTCAGAATACAACATAGATGACATATCAAATGTTTAAACTGAGAAAATGTATAATTTTAAGGGAAAAATAAGTTGATTTTAAATTTCATGGCATCAACACATCTCAAAAAAGTTGGGACAAGGCCATGTTTACCACTGTGTGGCATCCCCTCTTCCTTTTATAACAGTCTGCAAACGTCTGGGGACTGAGGAGACAAGTTGCTCAAGTTTAGGAATAGGAATGTTGTCCCATTCTTGTCTAATACAGGCTTCTAGTTGCTCAACTGCCTTAGGTCTTCTTTGTCGCATCTTCCTCTTTATGATGCGCCAAATGTTTTCTATGGGTGAAAGATCTGGACTGCAGGCTGGCCATTTCAGTACCTGGATCCTTCTTCTACGCAGCCATGATGTTGTAATTGATGCAGTATGTGGTCTAGCATTGTCATGTTGGAAAATGCAAGGTCTTCCCTGAAAGAGACGACGTCTGGATGGGAGCATATGTTGTTCTAGAACTTGGATATACCTTTCAGCATTGATGGTGCCTTTCCAGATGTGTAAGCTGCCCATGCCACACGCACTCATGCAACCCCATACCATCAGAGATGCAGGCTTCTGAACTGAGCGCTGATAACAACTTGGGTTGTCCTTGTCCTCTTTAGTCCGGATGACATGGCGTCCCAGTTTTCCAAAAAGAACTTCAAATTTTGATTCGTCTGACCAGAGAACAGTTTTCCACTTTGCCACAGTCCATTTTAAATGAGCCTTGGCCCAGAGAAAACGCCTGTGTTCTGGATCATGTTTAGATATGGCTTCTTTTTTGACATATGGAGTTTTAGCCGGCAACGGCGAATGGCACGGTGGATTGTGTTCACCGACAATGTTTTCTGGAAGTATTCCTGAGCCCATGTTGTGATTTCCATTACAGTAGCATTCCTGTATGTGATGCAGTGCCGTCTAAGGGCCCGAAGATCACGGGCATCCAGTATGGTTTTCCGGCCTTGACCCTTACGCACAGAGATTGTTCCAGAGTCTCTGAATCTTTGGATGATATTATGCACTGTAGATGATGATAACTTCAAACTCTTTGCAATTTTTCTCTGAGAAACTCCTTTCTGATATTGCTCCACTATTTTTCGCCGCAGCATTGGGGGAATTGGTGATCCTCTTCCCATCTTGACTTCTGAGAGACACTGCCACTCTGAGAGGCTCTTTTTATACCCAATCATGTTGCCAATTGACCTAATAAGTTGCAAATTGGTCCTCCAGCTGTTCCTTATATGTACATTTAACTTTTCCGGCCTCTTATTGCTACCTGTCCCAACTTTTTTGGAATGTGTAGCTCTCATGAAATCCAAAATGAGCCAATATTTGGCATGACATTTCAAAATGTCTCACTTTCAACATTTGATATGTTATCTATATTCTATTGTGAATAAAATATAAGTTTATGAGATTTGTAAATTATTGCATTCCTTTTTTATTCACAATTTGTACAGTGTCCCAACTTTTTTGGAATCGGGTTTGTACATCTAAACACATTCAGATGCAACTTCTGCAAAGATTAATTTAGTTGATACTGGTTTCATTTGTTTGGTAAAAGTCTAAATGTCTTATTATTCTAATTGACTGATTAAATGTAACAATTTGATTCAAAACATGCACACTTTTAGAAAAAATGGCTTTATTAGAGGTAAAATTGCCCATAAAAGGTAAAAATCAATTTAAACTTATATGAAAAGATTAATTAATCACTGATGTGAACTGACTAGGGTTGCAAAGGGGTGGTACATTTCCAGAAACTTTCCAAAAATCCCGGTACATTTCCAAAAATCCCGGAAAGTTTCAAAAATTCCCGGTAAGTTTCCAAAATTTACTGGAAATTTTCCAACTTTTTGCAACCCTAGAACTGACCACACAGAATATGAAGAATATCAAAACCGCAGATGTCCACGGTAGACAGATATCAGCACAATAACACACTCGGCAAAATATCCTCTAATTATCGCTATCGAAAAATCCCCCAAAATATCGAGATATCATTTTTTTTCAATATCGCACAGCCCTATCTGGGACACTTGACGGTTCTCCGTCTCCGTCAGGCGAGCGAGGCCGCGGGTCAGAGGAGACTTGCGTGTCGGTCCTGTCTTCCCACCGTTTGTCACTGTGAGCGTTTATGTCAAGAGCGTTCAAGGCCGAATATTCAGCCCTCATTCATAACACTGCCATGAAAGCATGATGGGGAAAAAAGCACCGCTGCCTCTGAGGCGAGGAGTGTTTAGCCATTTCTGTTATTACGATTAATTGTGGTGGTCTGGTTAGTGATGGACCATCTGTTCAGGGCAGCCTGTGTTTCTGGAACATGCAACGCAGTTATGTTCTGTGTGCTTATTGTTATTTTCCTTTCCTGGAAAGAGTCAATCATATATAGTGTCTTTAGTAACATAAACCAATGCCAGATGTCATAATGACCGGCTGAAGAAGTGAAGAATGGCACAGAGATGGCAAAGCAAACACACAGAGAGAGAGTTTCCATTGTTTAAATGTAGAAGTTCACAAACACAATGAGCTCCAGCAAACATCAGCGAACACTAATTTAACTCTCAGCCTTCACAGACGCCGACTGAAAAAATGCCATTAACTACATAATACAGAAATATTTTCCTAAAGTATATACTGATGGTATGCACTTAAAAAAAAGTGCATTTAATTGTATGGAATGTGCACTTGTAGTGTAAAATACTGCACTGTAAAACAAAAGTGAAATCTGTAAAATTTACGGTAAAAAACTGCCGGAATTCTACCGAAAAAAAATACGGTAACAACATATTAGGTTTTACGGTTTTAACTTAAATTTACAGTTAAATACCGTAATTTCATTAACTGATATAATGTACATATACCAACCTATTGAAGTACTGAAATCTGTATCTTTGTAATACACTGATAACCACCAAAAGCAGGAGGTGATGAGAGTCACATGATGAGCCAAAGCAGCTTTTAAATAATAACATATATAGAAGAAGCACAGCGTCATTCACACAAACACTAATCACCATCATGATGATCTCAATAAACTGAAATATGCAATAAACATTAATTTAACAACATTAGATGTAACATACAACCCTAATAAACATAACTGATAAGATAAACATAGTTATTTCAAAGAAAAAATGAAATGCAATGCAGGGAATTCTGGGAACGTCAGTTTACGGTTTTTCCTGTAAATTTTACAGGAACTTACCGTTAACCATTTAACAGGTTTTTACTGTAGCATTTTCACCGTTTTTTACCGTTAAAATCACGATAATTTTTTACAGTGTGTACTTGCAGATAATATAATATTATTGAAATAAAAGACCACTTAAGTGTATTAAAGTGAGACACATGACTTTTAACAAGTGCGCTTTTTACAGTTTTTCTCGATTGCTAACACACAATTCATAAAACAATTCACCATTTTATCACAACTACTAACACAATCTCAAAACTACACACCAACGTGTGCAAACTTGCAGATCAAAGTCAAACATTTTAGTCAAAAACATATTCGCTTTTATCAGAATATAATCTTTGGCCTCAGATGAGACACAAAGCTGTCAAATACACAGATTATTATATAACACTAGTGAGATCAATTCAAAACACGGCTACAAAAACCTGCTTTTGGGAAACAGGAGACATTCTGCAAGTCAATGTCTGTTACAGTATACAGCATAAATATAGCGGTGCAAATACAGTAAATTCAGCCATAAACTGAAAGAAAAGCTTACTTTCATTACACTACTGTAAAGAGATCTTACATATCCCAGTTGACGTACAGGATTTGAAAATTTCAGATAAATAGTCATGTTATATATTTTGGTTGCATTTGTGAGTTAATAAAAATGTAGATAGTTGTTTAAAATAGGTATATAATATCATAATATCGAAATATCGATCGATATACTTCTGTATCGAATCGTAGAATTTTTGAGGTATCGGTAAATATCGTATCGCTGGGTCTGAGAATCGATATCGTATCGTATCGTGACGAACCATCCGATTTACACCCCTAATGCAAATACAGTAAAATTTAGCCATAAACTGAAAGAAAAACTTACTTTCATTACACTACTGTAAAGAGATCTTACAGTAGATGAAAAGCACTAGAAGAGAAAAATTACAGTAAAAA
>JALXFT010000444.1:2500-30000 GCA_023376895.1 Aspiorhynchus laticeps
TAGCTAAGAGTTTTCTCTTAAAACCTCTTCACAAAGCTGCTGAGACAAGCTTTACTGAGGAGTCTTAAGCTAAGAGTAAAGGGGCGGGGCTTACCTCATTGCTATGGGTGATGTCATCATGCTTACTAACTACGCACACAGTGATTGGCTGATAGGGGAGGGGTCTCTGTCAGAGATATTATGTTGCCATACCCAAATAAAGATTTTAACATGCAGGCTAAGTGTCACTAATTAAACAAATATATGTTCAGCTGATTGTCAGCCTCTTACATGTGTGCTTCTTGTAGCGGATGCATATAAACAGCCTTTTAATGAACAGTAGAATAATCACGGCTGATAGTAAGACATGCAAATGTAAAAGAAAACCAAACTGGATGCAAGAACAGCTGTAACTTCTCGCTCAGCTGATTAATGAAAACAAGCATATAATCAAAGGAGAATTTGGAGATGGGATAACCTCCAAACCCTAAAGATGATACCTTTTAAAAGCTCATTATCGTCAAATGTTTCTAAAATGTTTATATTCCGAGGCAGATTGCCGGAAACAGCTATTTTAGGATAGTTGTGAGTTGGTCTCAGTGATTTAGGAGTCCTCTTAACCTTTCACAGATTTAGGAGCTAGTTTTAGGGTGAATCCCATTTCTCTGTCTTACCCCTTCCCCTTAGTTTTGCACGTTCACGTGAGAGTAAGGGCTGTCCCAATTCTGGTTTTGATCGAGGGGTAGGGCTAAGGAGAAGTGGTAGATACCCCTTAAAACCAAGCATTTTCGCGAGCTTACTTGAAACCAAGGGGTACCCAGAACACACTGCAACCGGCAACAAGATCATCCAGAGAGTCCGGCTTAAATAATTGATTTAAAAATTACGACAGTCTTGTTTTGTGCTCTACACAGTCCTGTACATATATATTTGCAACCATGTTCTTAATCGAAACGTTTTAAAAATCACTAGTTTGCTACACTAACGTTACATCGCTGATTTGCACAACAATCGCAAAAACATCACTAATAAAACCCACGCGATCGACATACACACACTTGCAGACGCATCTTGGACGTTTGCGATCAACACTTGTCGCCTCTGGTGACGTAGCAGCCAGCTAGAGACGATGTATGATGACGTAACCAAGTGGTGTCTCATTTCATAGGGGTGTGTTTTCACCCCTAGCGCTTACCACTCGAGGGACAAGGGTTAGGGGTAAGACGAAGGGGAAGGGGTAAGACAGAGAAATGGGATACACCCTTAGCCTTAAGATGTTTTGTGAATACAGGCCCAGAGCGTTACCTTGATGTCACGCGTCACAGAACCGATCCTGTGGTCCGTCACACGATCCTGACTGAAGTTATACGTGCGGATCCTCTCCGACTGAGATCGAGTGCCGACCTGAGAGACACAAACACATATACAGTGTTGGGGAGTAACTAGTTACATGTAACGGCGTTACGTAATTTAATTACAAAATAAATGTAACTGTAATTAGTTACAGTTACTAAGAAAAAATGTGTAATTAAATTACAGTTACATATGAAAATGTTAACGTTTACAAAGGGGTTACATTTGAATATTTACACACATCCACATACAGATTTAAATGATTTCTTTCCCAAATTGCACTGACTTGACCGTTTTTTTTTCTAATAAATCATTAATCGGTTAGTCTGACTGACAATGCTTCGGCTCGCGCGCGCGCGCTCCGCGTCTCCGCCAAACGGTTTCGAGCAGAGTAATCAATACCGAGAGATTTGACAATGGAGAGGACTGTGGAAGCGCACAGGTGGAGCAGAGAAGCAAAACTACTGTTCAGGATTTCAAGTGCAGGTCAGATTCATCTGTAAATATGCTATTATAGTTCTGTCTTTGTTTAGTTAAGCAGCAGCCCTTTGCTCATCAGTCGTCACTCAAGATACTGTGGGCCTATAGCTAAAGGACATCATTATTAGTCTATCTATTGTAAAGTTACAGTAGTAATGTAGCAGACAAAGAACCATATCGTTTTATAATAGGCACAGAGGGAGCTAGGGCAGACAACAACACAACCCTTACGAAAATTAACGATGATTTTACTATAAACCCAAAGACAATATTACTATTGTTAAACCATGGTAACCACAAATAACCATGGGTTATGCTACACTAACCATAGTTTAACCATGGAATTTGAAGTAAAAAAAATAAATATAATAAATATACAAATGGTAATCCATTTGCCAAAAGAAAAAAACATGGTTACTGTACTTTTGCTGTAATAAAATCATGGTTAATTTTTATAAGGGAAAAATATGACTCATGTTCAGTATTAGGATTTTTCTAGAAAGAGTCAGAGAGATGTATCCTGTGTATCGCTCGTGGTGTTTTCAATATATATGAGTACATGAACACATAAACAATCTCTACAACTGCTCTGAGTCACTTCATGAGCATTTTACAATTTCTTTTGAGAAGACTATCATCATATATACAAACAGACACCAATGTTTAAAAATGTTTCAGGAGTTTAGTACAAAGAATAGGACACATGCTTATTAGATAACCGTATTTGGGTTGATGTATATGCTTTTATTTTTTACATTTTTTAATGAACTGTTATTTTTTCCAAAGCACCGTTAGATGCAGTGTACTTATGCGAAGATTTGGTTTCAAAAACAGTATCAGTAAACTTTTTCTTATGATTTGAAATCTGCATTGAACTTGATCAATCTCAAAGTAAAAGGCGGTACTAAAGTCTGATTTTGGTGGTTTTATCATCTTAATTCAAGTGATGAAGGGTTTTTAAAGTCTGATAGTTATTAGTGCTGAATACTAAGGTTAACCCTCCATGGTGTAAATGTTTGAAAATGATTAACAGTTGAAAACATTTATTAGAAATTTAGGAAAGTAATCAAAAAGTAATCAAAAGTAATCAGTTACATTACTTTTATAAAGTAATTGAAAAAGTTACACTACTATTACATTTTAAATAGGGTAACTTGTAATCTGTAACCTATTACATTTTCAAAGTAACCTTCCCAACACTGCACATATATGATGTTATTATAACACTGTTCATGTTAGTACATTTACATTTATGCATTTAGCAGACGCTTTTATCCAAAGCGACTTACAGTGCATTCAGGCTATACATGTTTTATCACTATGTGTAAATGTAGTATGTAGTATTAAACCTCAGTGACCTCAGTGCTATGTAAAGCGTCGTTTGTTGATCTTGATGTGACGGGTAACTCACCTGTTGTCTGCGTGTGGCGTGTGTCTGCGCTCTCTGCCGTCCCATGATGCTCTGGGACAGTCGGGCTCGGAGCAAACGCAGCGCTGCGTCACGGTTCTGCAGCTGAGAGCGAGACTGCTGGCATTCTGCTACTGTTCCTGAGAACAAGAGTCCACTTGTTGTAGTAGTATATTATTATATAATACCACTTTAGACTATATAAACCGAGACGAACTGTGGCAACGTCTCCAAGATCGCAGGTAGCTTTCTCACAAAAATCTCACTGGATTATTACAATTAATGGCTAAATTAATGTAAACTGATGTTTCCTACTGACACACTACAGCAAAAGATACAAACAACTAACTTAAAACCATTTTTAGCTGCTGGAGATACTAGTGTTTTAATCATTTTGACCACCACTGTAAAATATTATTGGAAACATACAATTATACTTTTAAATATGAAAGTAAATCCATCAGTAGGTAGTGCAAAAATCACTTAATGAGCGTGTCATGGAATTATTTTTCCATCTGATTCGTTTGGTAACACAGCAGTGTTGCTCAGAAATGAAGCTATGGATTTGTCTGTTATAATTTCCATTGGCGAAATAGAGTTATTATTAACTAAATGTGTGTGGAACATTTGTCTAAAATCAATATGTTTGCATTCATCAAAACAGCTCCCTTGCTCTGTGATATTGTTCAATTATAGCATATGTTATAATACATAAAACATATTTTTTTTGCAATAATATTCTGAATTTTTTGTGGGCATTTGTATTCATTTTGGTGACATTTTTGACAATTCTTTGTTAATTTCTATGATGGCGTTTTAGTGCCACCTTAAAAAAAAAAAAAAAATCCAAGATTACGAGATTAAAGTCGTAACATTACGAGAATAAAGTCGAAATATTACGACTTTATTCTCGAAACATTTAGACTTTAATCTCGAAACATTTAGACTTTATTCTCGACACATTTCGACTTTATTCTCGTAACATTTCGACTTTATTCTCGAAACATTTCGACTTTATTCTCGAAACATTTCGACTTTATTCTCGTAACATTTCGACTTTATTCTCGTAACATTTAGACTTTATTCTCGAAACATTTAGACTTTATTCTCGTAACATTTCGACTTTATTATCGTAACATTTCGACTTTATTCTCGAAACATTTCGACTTTATTCTCGTAACATTTCGACTTTATTCTCGAAACATTTAGACTTTATTCTCGTAACATTTCGACTTTATTCTCGTAACATTTCGACTTTATTCTCGTAACATTTCGACTTTATTCTCGAAACATTTAGACTTTAATCTCGTAATATTTCGACTTTATTCTCGAAACATTTCGACTTTATTCTCGAAACATTTAGACTTTAATCTCGTAACATTTAGACTTTATTCTCGAAACATTTAGACTTTATTCTCGTAACATTTCGACTTTATTATCGTAACATTTCGACTTTATTCTCGAAACATTTCGACTTTATTCTCGTAACATTTCGACTTTAATCTCGTAACATTTCGACTTTATTCTCGAAACATTTAGACTTTAATCTCGTAATATTTCGACTTTATTCTCGAAACATTTCGACTTTATTCTCGTAACATTTACACTTTAATCTCGTAATATTTCGACTTTATTCTCGCAACATTTCGACTTTATTCTCGAAACATTTCGACTTTATTCTCGTAACATTTAGACTTTAATCTCGTAACATTTAGACTTTAATCTCGTAATATTTCGACTTTATTCTCGCAACATTTCGACTTTATTCTCGAAACATTTAGACTTTATTCTCGTAACATTTCGACTTTATTCTCGAAACAGATTCTCGTAATATTTCGACTTTATTCTCGTAATATTTCGACTTTATTCTCGAAACATTTCGACTTTATTCTCGAAACATTTCGACTTTATTCTCGAAACATTTCGACTTTATTCTCGAAACAGATTCTCGTAATATTTCGACTTTATTCTCGAAACATTTCGACTTTATTCTCGAAACATTTCGACTTTATTCTCGTAATTTTAGATTTTTTTTATTTTTTAACGAGGCACTAAAACGCCGTCGTAAATTTCTGACCCGGCACAACAATGACAAAAGAAATCAAATTAGAAACAAGTTATTGGTAGAAGCAGATTTTTTTCTGTCCAGTCACAGTAATGATGTTAAATAAATGAGAGAATGAACTGGCAATTTAGTGAAAACCAGTTGTGGTCTTGACCGGTCTCAAAGCCAGATTTACCTCTTAACTAATAATTAACTAGAGGGTTAATAAAGAAAAAGTTATTTGAAACATGTTAAAAATCAAGAATCCATCAAACGTTCTGCAAGAAATCGAGATTTAAATTTTTTGCCTTGTGACCCTGGAGCACAAAAGCAGTCATAAGTAACACAGGTATATTTGTAGCAATAGCCAACAATACATTGTATGGGTCAAAATTATAATTTTTTATTTTATGCCAAAAACCATTAGGATATTAAGTAAAGATCATGTTCCATGAAGATATTTTGTACATTTCCTACCATAAATATATCAAAACTTAATTTTTGATTAGTAATATGCATTGCTAAGAACTTCATTTGAACAACTTTAAAGGTGATTTTCTCAATATTTAGATTTTTTTGCACCCTCAGATTCCAGATTTTCAAATAGTTGTATCTCAGCTAAATATTGTCCTATCATAACAAACCATACATCAATGGAAAGCTATTTATTCAGCTTTCAGATGATGCATAAATCTCAATTTTGAAAAATTTACACATTTGTTATATTTATTTGCTCAAAGTCTTCTTGGTTCTTTTACTGTTGTGGATAGCTATGCATAAATCGGTCCTGACCGGCCTTGAAATAAAATCACAAGAACTCTTAAGGTCTCTGCTCACTGAGTCCGAAATTTTCGCATGCGTTTATTCGTATTCGAAATCCTAAAAATTCATCACGTGCAGAAACCTTGCACACTGAGTCCGATGCGTATTAATTAATCCGTTGCGAGAAAATTCGCAAAACAGTAAACGGAGTCTTCAAGCATTGAGGATGATTTTGTTGAGGATGAAATTCGGACTCAGTGTGCAATGGCCTTTAGTCTGAGACCGAGACAAGATCAAGCCGTTCAGTAAATGTCTGGAGCTCTATAAGACCAGCTCAGACGCACCTGTGGGCAGGTGAACCACGCGGACAGCGCTGTCGGTGGTGTTGACGCTCTGACCTCCTGCGCCGCGCGATCTGAACGTGTCTATGCGCAGGTCTTTAGCCGCGATGTTAATGTCCACCTGCGGAGGTAATAAACATCATAAGACTCACAGATCTAAACACACACAGAATGCTATTAAAGGGAGAGTTCACCCAAAAATTAAAATTCTGTCATTAATTACTCGCCCTCAAAACCCGTAAAACCTTCGTTCATCTTCAGAACACAAATTAAGATATTTTTGATGAGCTCTCTGACCCTCCATAGACAGCAATTAACACGATCAAGGCTCAGAAACGTAGCAAAGACATCGTTAAAATAATCCATGTGACATCAGTGGCTCAAACGTAATTTTACGAAGCTACGAGAATACTTTTAGTGTGCAAAGAAAACAAAAATAACGACTTTATTCAACAATTTGTCACCCTATAGCACCATTTTGGAGAATATCACATACACTATATTGCCAAAAGTATTGGCACCCCCTTCTTTAGAACAGATGCACTTCCAAATCTGTGGCAACAAGGATGGGAACATAATTCATGTATTTAAAAAAATTGTATTTCATCTCTGTTGCAACAGTTTTGTAAGTGTCTAAAATGACTGAACCCATATGTACAAGTCATTGGTGTTTGGTGATGAGTTTTTGTGCATTTACAGTCACACCAGAGGTGTTAAACTGGGATTAGGACTTGGTTTTATGCAGACCAGTCAAGTTCTTCCACACTGACTCAATCAATCATTTTCTTTTTGAACCTTGTCTTATACACAGAGACATTGTCATGTTAGAATAGAAAAGAGTCCAAACTGTTGCTATAATATTAGAAGCACACAATTTCCTAGAATATCATTATATGCTTTAACATTAAGATTTGTACTCATAGAAATTACTAAAGTAGTCAAACCTGTTCATTAGAAGGGGGTGCCAATACTTTTGGCAATATGTTGTTTATGTATGTGATGCTCTCCAAAAAGGCACCAAGGTGATGCGGAGGAGACGAATTGTTGAATAAAGTCATTATTTTTGTTTGTTTTTTTATTACGGTTGAGCCACTGATGACACATGGATTATTTTAACGATGTCCTTGTTACGTTTCTGAGCCTTGATGGTGTTAATTGCTGTCTATGGAGGCTCAGAGAGCTCATCAGAAATATCTTAATTTGTGTTCTGAAGGTCTTACGGGTTTGTAACGACATGAGGGTGAGTAATTAATGACAGAATTGTCATTTTTGGGTGAACTCTCCCTTTAAAAGCGTGTCCTGACATGGCTGGGCTGCGGCAGCACTACGACCGTCGTGGTTCCCGTGTGAATGCGCTGCATGCGAGACGACAGACCCACTTCAGGAATCCTCTGGACCCGGTGCGTGCCGCCCTCGAACCTCAGCCAGCGGTACACAGAGCCGCCGGAGATCCTCACGGCCGCGTGATGGAGACCACCTGATGACCCACAGCACACCATCAGCCACGCTCAACACACACACACACTCAGAGAGCATGATGGGTAACGCATAGGGTTGAGAATCGAAAATCAATTCCAGAATCGGATACTTGTTGTAAAATTAAGATTTCAATTCCTGTGTGTGCATCTTTTTTTTTAGGTGGCGAAAAGAGGCTGTTAAAAGTGCATATGTGACCCTGCAGCACAAAAGCAGTCATAAGTAACACAGGTATATTTGTAGCAATAACCAACAATACATTGTATGAGTCAAAATTATACATTTTTATTTTATGCCAAAAATCATTAGGATATTAAGATCATGTTCCATGAAGATATTTTGTACATTTCCTACCGTAAATATATCAAAACTTAATTTTTGATTAGTAATATGCATTGCTAAGAGCTTCATTTGAACAACTTTAAAGGTGATTTTCTCAATATTTAGATTTTTTTGCTCCCTCAGATTCCAGATTTACAAATAGTTGTATCTCAGCCAAATATCGTCCTATCATAACAAACCATACATCAATGGAAAGCTATTTATTCAGCTTTCAGATGATGTATAAATCTCACCCTTATGACTGGTTTTATGTCACATTTCTCTTTGAATCATTTATTCAAGAGATTGATTCAAAAACACTGATTCATCCAGTAATGAAACGAGTCAATCTTGAGTGAGTCATTGAATCATTTCATTCATAAATTCCATCAGATTTTGTTTAGTTGTCTAATATTTTTTTCTTCAGAATTGTGAGAGAACACAACCTCCATTTGGAAAAATAAAATAAAATAAAAAGTCTCAATTTATCCAGAATCAGCTCTATTTTGCACACAAACAGCTCTTAATCCAGTTTTTATGTAGCCGGCTGATTTTTGTTCATGGTATTCAGCAGCAATTAAATGTTTTGCAAAAAGAGACACAGAATAAATATGATTGATATCTAAATGTTTGACTTTTTTAACCACATTGGAATCGATAAGCAGAATCAGAATTGATAAAATTCAACCGATACCCAGCCCTAGTAACGCAGCCTACCGTAATCTGCCGGAGTGTAGTTGAAGAGCTCAAAGTCCCAGTGTTTATAGGAGGCGAAGCCCTGGTACATGTCAAACATCTCTCTGGTGAACTGCTGGCAGATGTCACCTACACACACACACACACACACGCACACACACACACACACACCACACACACACACACACACACACACACACACAGAGACACACACACACAGGCGTAATGGTTTTTATTCTGTACAAACTGTATTTTCTATCACTCTACACCTAAACCTACCCCTACAGGAGACTACAGGCATTTTAACTTTCTCAAAAAAACTCATTCTGTATGATTTATAAGCTTTTTGAAAAGTGGGGACATGGGGAAATGTCCTCATAAATCACCTTCTCCTTGTAATGCCTGTCATACCTGTGTCATTATACACATTTGTGTCCTCATATGTCACAAAAATACACACACACTCACTCACTCACTCACACACTCACACACAAACGCACACACACACACACACACACTCTCTCACACACTCACTCACTCACTCACACACACACACACACACACTCACTCACTCACTCTCTCTCACACACTCACTCACACACTCACACACAAACGCACACACACACACACACTCTCTCACACACTCACTCACTCTCTCACACACTCACACACACACACACACACACACACACACACACACTCACTCACTCACTCACTCACTCACTCTCTCTCACACACTCACTCTCTCACACACTCTCTCTCTCTCTCTCACACACACACTCACTCTCTCACACACTCTCTCTCTCTCTCTCTCACACACACACACACACACACACTCTCTCTCACACACACACACACACACAAACTCTCATACACACACACAAACAAACACTCTCACACACACACACACACACACACACACACACACACACACACACACACACACACACACACACTCACACACACTCTCACACACACTCACACACACTCACACACTCTCACACACTCTCACACACACTCACACACACACACTCTCACACACACACACTCTCACACACACACACTCTCATACACACTCACACACACACACACAAGCACCAAACCGCTGTCAGAGAACGACTCGTGTCTGATCAGAAGATGATCAAACCTCCGGTGGTCCGTCCTGCTGCCACCTCCAGGACGACGCTTCTGCTGTCCAGACCATCAGCGGGAACCAGCGTCTCAATCAGCTGAGAACAGTAAAGAAAACATTAACACTCTTTAACTTCATCACTCACAATTCCTTAAAGGAACAGTTCATAAAAAATGACATTGTGCCAAAGATGCACTCATCCTCAGTTCATCTGAGATCAGGATGAGTTTGTGTCTTCATCAGGTTTGTAGAAATGCATCACTGCATCAGTGTCTCAGCAATGGATGCTCTGCAGTGAATGGGTGCCGTCAGAATGAGAGTCTGATAAACACATCACAATAATCCACACCACTCCAGGGTCTCGCTTAATACATCTGAGATGATCTGAAAGATGCCAGATCTTCTAATCGTGATAACTGAGCTCTGACTAATTTAGTTCTCCAAATTAATTTGTGGATTTGATTAAAATATCTGGATTAGCAGCGATTGGCTGGCGGCAAGACAGCAACATAATGACTTCATATAATTAAAAAAGAGACACCTGATGAAAAACTTTATAAGGAACTAAACCAAGCGAACCAAATGACATAAATGTTATAACAGATAAATGAAATGTGCACTTTTTAATTTTTTTTACATGATTCTCAATTATTTATATTCATGATTTCTAATATTTGTACGGGTTTTATGTTGTAATTAGCAATACATTTAATTTTATCATTGAAGCAGATTTGTTAATTAAAGTCTCTTAAGGGTCATGTTTTCTCCATCAAGCCACATCCCATAATATCAGTCACCACTCAAATTAATGCATGTGTGTAAGACTCCAATACAATTATAAAGTAATTATTTCATCACTAATAAATCTTTCAATGAGTAAACCTGGCTGTGTCTATAGTATTATAGACTACACAACAACTACACGTTAAATTATTATTATTTTATATTATTGTCCCAGGATCAGCAGGGTACTCTTGTAATAAAGTAGCAGTGGCTTGGACAAATTTTAAGAGTTTGTAGCTCAAATATGAGTCCATAATCCATAATAACTCTCCTCAGTTAAAAAGTGCATCTGCTGTTGTCTCTCGCATCAAAATCCAGCCACATATTTGTTTAGAGCTGTTTTGATCTGATGCAGATTTCTCTCCTGATTCAGAGCACTTTTTCACTGGAGGAGAGTTATTATGGATTATGGACTCTATGGTATTTTAGTTATAAACGTCTTAATGCTGGATTTGTTTCATCTTTTGTCTTCTCCAGATGTTAACTGATGGACTGTGGATTATTGTGATGTTTTTGTCAGCTCTCATTCTGACGGCACCCATTCACTGCAGAGCATCCATTGCTGAGACACTGATGCAGAGATGCATTTCTACAAACCTGATGAAGACACAAACTCATCCTGATCTCAGATGAACTGAGAACGAGCACATCTTCATTTCTGGCTGAACTCTTCCCTTAAAGTCCCCCTGTAGTCAAATATTTGATCCCTTAAAACTCATCTTTGATCATCAAAATTACATATTTAATTGTTTCTTCTTGTGAAAATAATTTTCTCATGCCTTAAAATACCTTGAATGTAACTCTACACCGTTGCCTCATTTACTATACGCGGATCTATGAATATGCAAATTAGCCCCGCCTCCACCCAGCCACACCAGCCCCGCCTCCTGATCCACTGAACTGTAGTAAACGCCGGATAATGACTGATAAAACTATGTTTTTACTAACGGACAACTACAGTGAATACTGTAACATTCGTTAAAGTTACTCACTTGACGATGTTGTGCCGTTAAGACTGAATGCAGCCGTTTGTGATTGCTAGCATACGCGAGTAAAGCTGGGTCTGACTCCAGGCTGCTTTTACACTATTGCCGCGGGTTATAATGCAAGTTAGCGGTTCTAAATTCACATTCATTGGTTTTTTGCTCTAATCTATGTTTGGTTTTGTGCTGGTATTGGTATATTTTGCATGCTAGTGATAGGAATCGATCCCTTGACGTGATTGGTTGTTGAATTTTGTGACGTAGCAAACCGAAGGCCGTTTCAAACCACGTTTTCTTGGGAAACTACAGTTTTAAGGAGAAAACACTCAGCAATGGTGTTGATTGATTAATGGATTGGCACATAGTTTGTCTAAAAGCATATTAACCCCTTAACTGTCACCGTATACGGGACGCCTAAGTTTACTTCACTATATTACGCTTAAATCCTAATGTAATCATGACAAACTATATATCATTGGAAAGGTGTAAGTCTCCTAAATAGATATATTACCATTTTGTGTTGTTACAAATTATGTAGGAACAGTAATAGATTAATTCATGACATGAGTGCACCAAGCGTCTATGATAAATCAACATCATAACACGAGTTCTGACCTTCGTCACAAAAAGTCTTTATATCCTTGCCTTTTTCCCCATCACATGTTTTAGCAATCATCATAAGTTATATACCATTTGAAAGATTAAAATCTCAAAATTAATCCTGTGAAAACCATTTTGAAATCAAACATTGCGTTGCCATAGAAACGGTACTTCATAATGTTTTAGGCTCCTCCCCCTTAGCGGCGGTGTCATATTACAAAATGCATTACGGTCTTTTAGAATCAAAACTTTTTATAATATTGATGAAATACATATCGTTGGAAAGGCCCGAGTCTCAAGATTCCATATTTGGTGGTTATTGTGTTATAGATGTAATATTGAGAGAGAAAGTGATAGATTTGTGACAGAATTGCATAAAAAAATAATTCAATGGCACCCGGTGGCTGTTTGTGGTATAACGCCGAAACAAAATCGCATATGAACCTCAATTTTTTTTAAATCAACTTCAAATTTGGAACACAACTTATGTAGACATATGGCTTTCATTGTATAGCAATTTTGGATTTTTAACTATTTTTTTAAATATTTATTTTATATAAAATAAAATAAAAATAGTATAAACAGTAAATTTAAACTTCTATAACTTCTTAATACTTTAATTTTATTAAATGATTTCACTTCTGTAATAATCTGCTAATTGTCTTCTTTAAAAAGAGACCAATCGTAGGTCTGTATTCAAAAGCGTTCATGAATTATAATAATTTAAGTTTGGATACCGCACTTTCTCGTGAATTTTCAAAAATGGGGATGAAGTTAAGGGGTTAAAAACACCACATAGACAAATACACAACTTGATTTTCACTACACTTTAACTCTTCAAGTCAAGCTCCTAAGACGTGAATCTGAGGAGCGGTCCGAACCTCCTTGTTCTGCTTCTCTAGTCTTCTGCTCAGCTCTTCATGTTCCTCTCGCAGGAGCAAAAGCATCTGCTGGTCTTCAGCGCCGGTGTCTGGAACACATCCAGAACATGTACACACTATTACAGCTTACTGTTGTCTTCTGTAGTGCTGCTTGATGCAGATAACGTCTTTACGTTCAATTATATTTGATTAAAACATTCATCACAAGTGGTAACAATTATACATGATTCAAATGAGATATTAAAATTAAAAGATTGAAGATGAATACAAACCCAAACTGAATATATTCTGCTTAAATTCTGAAAGAAGAGACTAAATATTGACAGAAAAGTCAAAATTATGACATAATATGTGATAATTATGGCATAAAAAGTCATAACTATGAGATAAAAGTTAAAACTAGGACTTTAAAAGTCTAAATTATGACAGAAAAGTCAAAATTATGACATAAAAAGTCGTAATTGTGACTTTAAACATCTAAATTATGACAGAAACGTCCAAATTATGACACAATATGTGATAATTATGGCATAAAAAGTCATAACTATGAGATAAAAGTTAAAACTAGGACTTTAGAAGTCTAAATTATGACAGAAAAGTCATAATTATGACATAAAAAGTCATAATTGTGACTTTAAACATCTAAATTATGACAGAAAAGTCCAAATTATGACACAATATGTGATAATTATGGCATAAAAAGTCATAACTATGAGATAAAAGTTAAAACTAGGACTTTAAAAGTCTAAATTATGACAGAAAAGTCATAATTATGACATAAAAAGTCATAATTGTGACTTTAAACATCTAAATTATGACAGAAACGTCCAAATTATGACACAATATGTGATAATTATGGCATAAAAAGTCATAACTATGAGATAAAAGTTAAAACTAGGACTTTAAAAGTCTAAATTATGACAGAAAAGTCATAATTATGACATAAAAAGTCGTAATTGTGACTTTAAACATCTAAATTATGACAGAAACGTCCAAATTATAACACAATATGTGATAATTATGGCATAAAAAGTCATAACTATGAGATAAAAGTTAAAACTAGGACTTTAAAAGTCAAAATTATGACAGAAAAGTCAAAATTATGACATAAAAAGTCGTAATTGTGACTTTAAACATCTAAATTATGACAGAAACGTCCAAATTATGACACAATATGTGATAATTATGGCATAAAAAGTCATAACTATGAGATAAA
The DNA here is from genome assembly GCA_023376895.1 of Aspiorhynchus laticeps. Taxonomy (NCBI): domain Eukaryota; kingdom Metazoa; phylum Chordata; class Actinopteri; order Cypriniformes; family Cyprinidae; genus Aspiorhynchus; species Aspiorhynchus laticeps. Next base: position 16,956 of record JALXFT010000444.1, read on the forward strand.
AGTTAAAACTAGGACTTTAAAAGTCTAAATTATGACAGAAAAGTCATAATTATGACATAAAAAGTCATAATTGTGACTTTAAACATCTAAATTATGACAGAAAAGTCATAATTATGACATAAAAAGTCATAATTGTGACTTTAAACATCTAAATTATGACAGAAACGTCCAAATTATGACACAATATGTGATAATTATGGCATAAAAAGTCATAACTATGAGATAAAAGTTAAAACTAGGACTTTAAAAGTCTAAATTATGACAGAAAAGTCATAATTATGACATAAAAAGTCATAATTGTGACTTTAAACATCTAAATTATGACAGAAAAGTCATAATTATGACATAAAAAGTCATAATTGTGACTTTAAACATCTAAATTATGACAGAAACGTCCAAATTATGACACAATATGTGATAATTATGGCATAAAAAGTCATAACTATGAGATAAAAGTTAAAACTAGGACTTTAAAAGTCTAAATTATGACAGAAAAGTCATAATTATGACATAAAAAGTCGTAATTGTGACTTTAAACATCTAAATTATGACAGAAACGTCCAAATTATGACACAATATGTGATAATTATGGCATAAAAAGTCATAACTATGAGATAAAAGTTAAAACTAGGACTTTAAAAGTCTAAATTATGACAGAAAAGTCAAAATTATGACATAAAAAGTCGTAATTGTGACTTTAAACATCTAAATTATGACAGAAACGTCCAAATTATGACACAATATGTGATAATTATGGCATAAAAAGTCATAACTATGAGATAAAAGTTAAAACTAGGACTTTAAAAGTCTAAATTATGACATAAAAGTCATAATTATGACATAAAAAGTCGTAATTGTGACTTTAAACATCTAAATTATGACAGAAAAGTCCAAATTATGACACATATTCTTCCAAAAGCACCTAGCAACAAATTTAGCAATTTTTAAAATGTATTTGTCAACTTTTGATAAGTGACTCAGACAATAAAAGCACATTTTCCAGCCAAATTACACAAAAAGAGGAAACCTCGCAGTATAAACATCAATTGTTAAATTTAATAATAATCATTGTTAATTTCTGATACACTTTGTTAGCAGCTTGTACCTGTGATTGTTGATCAGTTAGTACACTGTAAGAAAAATGGAAAAGATGCTAGTAATTTTCCTGGATATTATTATTATTATTATAACCCAAAAACACAATGTTTAATTTAAAATACAGGTAAAAACAATACGGAAAAATCCTTCATATTAACATAGTAGACTGTGGCTTATTTCTACACACTTTTCTTTGTGTAGAGCACACTAACTATCTATTAATATAAAGCAGAACTGCTGAGAATGTGTAGTTTACTAGCTATTAAATTATAATCATTCAAAATTGTGTTCAATAATTCAATGCATTTAAAAACGCATATATTTTAATATTATGCGGCGTGTTATTTGACAAACAAATCTAATTTAACACACAAAATATGTTTTTTTTTGCTGAGATTTGTCAATTTTGCGTCGTGATTGCGCGATGACGTCACCGCGCCGCAACGTCACATAGCAACAAACCCGCTGCTGTTGAGCGGTCATTAGTTAGTGATGCACCGCACTCACTGTGGATGAGGGTCTGTGTCTCTGCTAGTTCTCTCAGCGCTAGTTGAGTTCTCTCGAACGCCTTAACCACCTTCATCACTTCAACTAGTCGCAGGTTTAACGCTCTCCTGTCAGACTCCGTCACCTGGCCGCTCTCTAAACGACTAGAAACGGCTTTCTGCTCGTCGATCGCGCGTTTGATGTGTTTCTGAACCGCGTCGTTCTTCAGGAGATCCTCGCTTTTGTGTCCGTGTGATCTGAGGACGCTCACAGTGTGAACGCGAGGCGACAAGCGCAGCAGGACCCGGATCAGAGCCGCCATCTAGCTCACCTTTCCCGCTATTAATCTACACTGTGATCGATTAACAAATCAGTTCCTTTATTACTCATTATAACTCGATATTAACCGTTTAGTCAAGCTCTGCACGGACATAGGAACTAGAATGTGGTAGTGGGCGGGGCTTAGCGACAGGCGTCGTCTCTGATTGGTCAAATTTAATGTTAAGCTACTGTTACTTTTCTCAGCGCTGCTCAGGATGGACTAATCACATTAGTTTCTGATTAAAACCGGTTTCACGACGTTAATTTAATCATTTTCTAGAGATTGCAGGGGCGGGTTTTTATTTATTTGACAAGTATGAAGACTGAATTAATTAATTAGCGTCATATAAATGTTTCTAATAAATAAAAAAATAAACATTTGAATGTGGTTCAATGGAGGAATGGGTTTTTCGAGCCGGGCAGCGACCCCTAGTGGAAGAACACGGAAAGACCAGCGCATTGACTCATGAGATGCGAATTGTGACAATTTATTTATTAGTATTATTCAATAACAGAACAACAAATACCATTACTAAGAACAAAAGACATAGGGTTACAAACAATAATCCAAAGCATGCTATGTTAGCTTATAAGACTTACATGCAATATAATTATTAGAGTTTCTTAAGGAGTTTACACACATCAAAATCTCCTGAAAATAAAAAAGTTTGGAATTTACATTTATGAATGTAAAATTTAGCAAGAAATAGCAATAGATTAATAATAAATTTGCAGGGTCTAGATTCAAAGAGTAACCAAAAAACACAATTTTGGGGGTTATACAGAAGTTTGGATATGTATTACAAAGTATTACCCATGTTTAATTTTCAAAAACATCAATCTAAAGATAGCATATTAGATGTCTGGTGTCTAACCCATTTAATCTCACCGGTCACTATAGTCACTGTAAAACAGGTGTTCATTTATAAAGCTCTAGAAACCTTACTGACTGGTGTTTTAGTGACTTCCAGCAAATATGGAAACAATAAAGCGTCTCATTGAAATATGTGCAGCGTGTCACATGACCAGAATCTTGAGAAGATGATAACTGCATAACTGTAATATAGTGAAGTAAACTTAGGCGTTAAATCCTAATGTAATCATGACAAACTATACATCATTGGAAAGGTCTAAGTCTCCTAAATAGATATATTACCATTTTTTGTTGTTACAAATTATGTAGGAACAGTAATAGATTCATTTATGACAAGAGTGCACCAAGCGTCTATGATAAATCAACATCATAACACGAGTTCTGACCTTCGTCACAAAAAGTCTTTATATCCTTGCCTTTTTCCCCATCACATGTTTTAGCAATCATCATAAGTTATATATCATTTGAAAGCTTAAAATCTCAAAATTCATCCTGTGAAAACCATTTTGAAATCAAACATTGTGTTGCCATAGAAACGGTACTTCATAATGTTTTAGGCTCCTCCCCCTTAGCGGCGGTGTCATATTACAAAATGCATTACGGTCTTTTAGAATCAAAACTTTTTATAATATTGACGAAATACATATCGTTGGAAAGGCCCGAGTCTCAAGATTCCATATTTGGTGGTTATTGTGTTATAGATGTAATATTGAGAGAGAAATTGATAGATTTGTGACAGAATTGCATAAAAAAATAACTCAATGGAGTTTGAATGGCACCCGGTGGCTGTTTGTGGTATAACGCCGAAACAAAATCGCATATGAACCTCAATTTTTTTTATATCAACTTCAAATTTGGAACACAACTTATGTAGACATATGGCTTTCATTTTAAAGCAATTTTGGATTTTTAACTATTTTTTTAAATATTTATTTTCTATAAAATAAAATAAAAATAGTATAATACATTTTCTTTACAGTAAATTTAAACTTCTATAACTTTTTAATACTTTAATTGTATTAAATGATTTCACTTCTGTAATAATCTGCTAATTGTCTTCTTTAAAAAGAGACCAACCTTAGGTCTGTATTCAAAAGCGTTCATGAATTATAATAATTTAAGTTTGGATACTGCACGTTCTCGTGAATTTTCAAAAATGGGGATGAAGTTAAGGGGTTAAGGTGTCTAGTATTAATATATGAATTCACAATTATTCAGTTTTGTTGAGTGTGGTCACAGAGTGAGCAAACATGTTGATGGTCACAATAACAGTGAGTTTAGGTATACACATAAATCCAGATGCAGTTATTAGTGAAAACTGCAGTAAAATGTTACAATGACAAAATATTGCACTTAATTAAAAGTTCAAATGTTACAAGTTACAATATTGATGTTGTAACAATGGTAGCACTAATATAATATATGTTACAAAGTAACAATTTCGAAATACGTTGATAGTTGTATTTTTTCTCAGTGTTCCTATTAATGTTGTATAAGGGTTTTTATGCATAATAGTAACCCTAGAATGTGATCAAACAATTTTGATGACTGCAGAAATATTAACTGTCAAATCCCTCAATGAATTCTGCTAAAAATAGGTCACGATTATGCCGTATGCTTGCCTCGCGTTATCATCAATTAATTTTAGGCGGTCGTTAAACAGAAAAAAAGGAAGAGCATACACTCTTCATAAACCAGTGCATAGCTTATTTATTCAGATCGGCTGGAGCAATGCAGAAATGGAAAATCAATCAATAGACTGACAGAATTCTTCATTTTCATATAACGTTAGCCAACATATTAAAACAAAAGTCAAAAACAATAGGAAAGTTTATCAAGGAATAGCATTAAAACGGCTTTTAAAAATGTACTTCATGTTGGCTATATTGTCTAAAAACAAAACAAAGCTTGTTTTACTTACTCAGACCGTGCGCATTTGTTCAGTGAATTTAACATGTTAACGTGGTCTGGAGAAAGACGGGACTAGAGGCGATTCTGCAAAAAGCGCTCGCGCTCGAAGTCACAAGCACACAGAGAGATAACTACAAGCAAGCACACAGTTTGAAAAGAGCCTGGAAATCCCGCAGCACCACCGAAGTGGGTCTTCGTTTAGAGGAATAGACAGCGCGGATAGGATCGCGGACCGCAGCGGCAGGTTGTAGTGTATGACATGATTGACATTTGGCTTTGGCTAGACTCCAAGCTAACACATACCTGTATTGAATATGATTACGCATAGCTCCAGTAAAGTTATTGTAAGCCAATTTGACATTACACAGTTTACACAAAACCTTTCCATTTCCTTCTAATTCAAAATAATCCACACCTTGCTGGTCTTTCGCGTGGAGCTCGCCGCAGCTGACATGAAGAAAACGCATGTGAGGTAAAATATAGTTCCCACCCAGATACGCTTTTAAAAATATTTAAATATTTTGATATGTATTCTTTTTCAAAAGTTTTATTTTAAGTGTTCTTTAAAATGTTTTAAATGTAATGTTAAAATGATGGTGATTTGAATGATAAAATCATCTTTTTTTTTCTCTCTCGTGTAGTCGACTATTGTTTTCAGTGTCGACTAGTAGGAGCTGCATCGACTAGACCCGCACATCCCTAGCTGAGACAGATGTGCAATTGTGTGATTGGTTCCCGACCCTGTCAATCAAACGCAGAATCGGCAGGTATGCCACGCCTCCAAACACTTGTGACACGCCACGATGCTTCGAATCGCCTTAGTCACGTGACACGGGTGTTTCGAATCACGCTTCGGAGCAGTGTTTCGAAACATCTGCGCTTCGGGATCTCGACACGTCAGCCATCCCTAGATCAAACATCCATCATGACACAATAACACACCAAACACAACCTGAGATTATCATCTGAACACACACTGCAGGAGGTCCTCGCTGTATTCAGCTGAGATTAAACAACACAGTTCATTTCTCACATTATCAAAATATATTTTGAAACAAGCTTAATATTTGTTAATAAATATATAAAGTTACATTGAAATAAGACGTTTATTAATATCCTTTAATAAATTACATCCATTTGGAAAATTACAACTTCTCATTGGGTGGGCCACAGATGAAAGTGGGTGGGCCCGGGCCACACACACACACACACACGGACACACACGAACACACACACGGACACGGACACACACACGGACGGACACACACATACATACACACACACACACACACACACACACGGACACACACACGGACACATACATACATACATACATACATACATACACACACGGACGGACACACACACACACGGACACATACATACATACATACATACACACACGGACGGACACACGCACACACACACACGGACACACACGGACGGACACACACGGACACACACACACACACACACGGACACACACACGGACACGGACACACACATACATACACACACACACACACACGGACACACACACACACGGACACATACATACATACATACATACACACACGGACGGACACACGCACACACACACACGGACACACACACGGACGGACACACACATACATACACACACACACACACACGGACACACACACGGACACACACACGGACACACACACACACGGACACATACATACATACATACACACACGGACGGACACATGCACACACACACACACACACACACACACACACGGACACGGACACACACACACGGACACACACACGCACGGACACGGACACACACACACGGACACGCACGGACACACACACGGACACGCACGGACACACACACGGACACGCACACACACACACACACACACACACACGGACACACACGGACACACACACGGACACACACGGACGGACACACACACACGGACGGACACGGACGGACACACACACGGACACACACCAGGTTTAACTATAACCATAAAAAAAGTAAGTTCTCACATTATCAAAATAAGAGAAGAACTCAAGAGTCGGAACAAACTCATCTTGATAATAACTTTGATAGAAAGGTATGTAATGAATTCGGTTGAATAGCTGTCAGCTGTTAAATTTAAGATAATACCAATTTAGCTCAACTAATCACCAAGCAATGCTTTATTCTGTTCGGTCTGTGTGTAAAAAGTCACATTAGCAATTAAAGCTAATTAACACTTAAGCAAAACATGCTCAGGTCAAAGTCACATTTGTATCAATTTTACTTCACTGTATGAAGTATTTTTGGGTGTAATATGTAACAGTTTACTATATTTTGCTATCCTCACTTACATACATTAACTATAGTGTCCTGCACCCACTAGTACAAAAATATCAAAAATTAGCCTATATCTGGTGTCTGAATAATTTTTGGTTTGACTGTATGTATCATAACATATCTGTACATTCATTTAAACAATAAAAAAAAAATCAAGTGCCCTTTATTTATATACAGTAGTGCTTTTAACAATACAGATTGTGTCAAAGCAGCTTTACAGTATTAAACTGTGTCAATATACAATACACACACACACACACACACGGACGGACACGGACGGACGGACACACACACACACACACACACACGGACGGACACACACACACACACGGACAAACACACACACGGACAAACACACACGGACGGACACACACACATATACACACACACGGACGGACACACACACACGGACGGACACACACACACACGGACACATACACACACACCACAACAGCCCTCTCAGACGGTAAACTGAGTACACACACACACTCACGGACACACACACACACACACCAGGTTTAACTATAAAAAAAGTAAGTTAATCACTTAAAATAAACTTTACCTGAAAGTAAAAAAATAACTTATTCCTGCTAGCTGCCAAGGCAAAATGTTTAATTTAATTTAATATGATGTACTAAAATAACTAAAACTGAAATAAAGATTAATAAAACTATAATATAATAAAATATAGACGTATGAAAAAATAATCTAATAAAAAGGCCCCAAAACACAACAAAATTACTAAAACTTAAACTAAACTTAAATTAGAAAATATATAAAATAACCATTTAATTAATAAAAAAAAAAAAAAAACTATAACAGCATTTCAATGATACTAAAATAATTAACACTATATTGACGCGCACGCGCTCCTCCGTCCAGTGTTGCCAAGTCTGCGGTTTTCCCGCGGAATTAACACTGTTGTTTTTCATGTCCGCGGGTTAAAGCGACATCAATAACTTGATATTTAGCCCCTGCAATGCACACTTTATCAGAGGAACCCTACCAAAAAACGTGTTTTACCCCTCTGACCCTGATTTTTTACCAGGGATCCCCTCGAAACGCAATTGGGTGGGTTTTGATGTGAACACCTGGCAACCCTGCCTCCGTCATTCGTGTTTCCCGCCGAATTAACGATGGACGACCTCAGGTAAAGTTTTCAACTGTACTTATTAAAAAATAATGAGTATGATCACAGAGTAAATGGCGAAATTGTCTTTAATGTTTGATAACTAATAGTTAAGCTCGTTTTTGGCTTCTCAGCAGCGTTTATTGACGCTAGTTTGAGGCTTTACTGACAGAAATCAGCCGTTAAATGACAGACCGAGTGTGTGAATGCGACTCCTCAACACACTTCACATTAAATTAATAAAGCATCAGCTCATAATGAGCTCACAGACCTGTTTGTTGTTCAGAAAGCAGGATTTTCCTCTCAACGACGCGCTTCAGGAGCTTCTGCAGCAGGGCGCGGCGCGCGCGCGACAGCTCGGGGACGCGCAGCGCGAGCTCGACACGCTGCAGGTGCGCGCGCACGCATCACACATTCACCATAGGCCTCATAAAACTATGGTTAATTTTCCTCACATGACCCATGATAATGCAAAAACATGTTCAGTATTAGGATTTTTCTATACAGATATATTCAAGATGTAGCTGATATTTAGGCAAGATAAAACAATAACACATGGTCCTGATGTAATACATTTTTCTAAAATAAATGTATACTATGTGCAAAAAAAAAAAGTTGCAATGCTGTAAAAAGTTGTAATTATGACTTTAAAAGGCAACATTATCACATAAATCGAAATTATGGCATCAAAAATCACAAGATAAAAGGTAGAAATTGACATACCAAGCCAATTATGACATAAAAAGTCATAATTATGAGATGGAAATGTGACATTATGGTATACTAAGCCATAATTGTGACATAAAAAGTTTTAATTTTGAAATAAAAAGTTGAAATTATGACTTTAAAAGTTGGGTTGACATAAGTGATGATGATGATAAAAAGTCAAAATTGTGACACACCAAGCTGAAATCATGACATACTATGAGATATTTATTTGCATAAAAACATATTTTTTTTTAGATAAAAAGTTGAAATTATGATTTTAAAGTTGAAATTATGACATACCAAACAAAAATTTACATAAGTCAAAATTATGACACACCAAGTCATTATGAGATTTAAAATTCAAAATGAGTCATTTTTGCCTTTGTCATAATTCTGACCTAATTTTAAGTTTTATCTCATAGTTATGACTTTTTATGCCATAATTATCACATATTATGTCATAATTTGGATTTTTCTGTCATAATTTAGATGTTTAAAGTCACAATTACGACTTTTTGTGTCATAATTTTGACTTTTCTGTCATAATTTAGACTTTTAAAGTCCTAGTTTTAACTTTTATCTCATAGTTGACTTTTTATGCCATAATTATCACATATTGTGTCATAATTTGGACTTTTCTGTCATAATTTAGATGTTTAAAGTCACAATTATGACTTTTTATGTCATAATTTTGACTTTTCTGTCATAATTTAGACTTTTAAAGTCCTAATTTTAACTTTTATCTCATAGTTATGACTTTTTATGCCATAATTATCACATATTGTGTCATAATTTGGACTTTTCTGTCATAATTTAGATGTTTAAAGTCACAATTACGACTTTTTATGTCATAATTTTGACTTTTCTGTCATAATTTAGACTTTTAAAGTCCTAGTTTTAACTTTTATCTCATAGTTATGACTTTTTATGCCATAATTATCACATATTGTGTCATAATTTGGACTTTTCTGTCATAATTTAGATGTTTAAAGTCACAATTATGACTTTTTATGTCATAATTGTGACTTTTCTGTCATAATTTAGACTTTTAAAGTCCTAGTTTTAACTTTTATCTCATAGTTATGACTTTTTATGCCATAATTATCACATATTATGTCATAATTTGGACTTTTCTGTCATAATTTAGATGTTTAAAGTCACAATTATGACTTTTTCTGTCATAATTTTGACTTTTCTGTCATAATTTAGACTTTTAAAGTCCTAGTTTTAACTTTTATCTCATAGTTATGACTTTTTATGCCATAATTATCACATATTATGTCATAATTTGGACTTTTCTGTCATAATTTAGATGTTTAAAGTCACAATTACGACTTTTTCTGTCTTAATTTTGACTTTTCTGTCATAATTTAGACTTTTAAAGTCCTAGTTTTAACTTTTATCTCATAGTTATGACTTTTTATGCCATAATTATCACATATGTCATAATTTGGATTTTTCTGTCATAATTTAGATGTTTAAAGTCACAATTATGACTTTTTATGTCATAATTTTGACTTTTCTGTCATAATTTTGACTTTTCTGTCATAATTTAGACTTTTAAAGTCCTAGTTTTAACTTTTATCTCATAGTTATGACTTTTTATGCCATAATTATCACATATTATGTCATAATTTGGACTTTTCTGTCATAATTTAGATGTTTAAAGTCACAATTACGACTTTTTATGTCATAATTTTGACTTTTCTGTCATAATTTGGACTTTTAAAGTCACAAATATGACTTAAATTCACAAATATGACTTTTAAAGTCACAAATATTACTTTTAAATTCACAAATATGACTTTTAAAGTCACAGATATGACTTTTTATGTCACAATTTTGACTTTTCTGTCATAATTTGGACTTTTAAAGTCACAAATATGACTTTTTATGTCATAATTTGAGTCTCTCATAATGGTGTGTTGTGAAGCGTGATGTCAGCAGGCAGCTGTGGATGCTGAGGTGTCTGTGTCTCAGCAGGCGTCTCTTCTGCAGCTGGAGCAGAGCTGCGAGTCCTCTTGTTCTCAGGTGAAGCTGCAGGAGAAGATGCTCTCTGCTCTGGACTGTGATACGGAGCAGCTTCAGCGCAGCGTCCTCCGTCTGGAAGCACAGATCCACAGCCTCCTGCAGGAGAACCTGGAGCTCCGGAGCCGGACGGAGGAGCAGCAGCAGCACCGGCGCTCTCAGCAGACGGAGTTCAGCTCGTACCGCAGCCGTGTGACGGAGCACCGGGCGGCCGTGTGTCTGCAGGAGAGCCGAGCGCACCTCCATCAGGAGCTCACGCAGAAGCAGCAGGAGGCGTCTGGACTCAGACTCACGCTGGACGAGCTCCAGACCGACCTCCAGAAACCAGTCCGGCAGACGCAGGTCTCGCTCTCACCGCCGAGACACTATGTGTAGTGGTGTGCGGTATATATCGTCTGCGATAATATCATAATTGTTGTTTTAATGATGTGCGATTTGACATTATCATTCAAAACACCTCTACAGAGTCTAGACTAGTGTGTGTTCTTTCACTGCGTGATTCTGTTCATTAAAATACATTTAGAATGATCACAAATTCAAGATATGGGGGCAGAAAATGTATATATTTCATATAGTTAATCAATATCACACAAAGAGTGCTGTTTTTTCTCCAAATATTACAAATGGAATATTGATTTTATTTTATAACAGTTCAAAAAACAAGTTAATTTAGTTTTAGACACTATTTCACCAACAAAAATCACTCCAAACACAGTCACAGCACTGTTTAGTGTCTCAGTGATTCGTTCGTGAATGAATCATTTAAATGATTCGGTTCAGTCACAATGACTCACTTATTAACAGTGACTTGCTGCCACCTGCTGGCGGCTTTAATTTCACATCCAAAGTTGCTTTTTATTATTTAAATAATTTCAAATAACAGTATTCAAGGTTTTATGTTTAATATATCAAAACATACTTTATGCATTTGTAATTGCAGGTTAAATGCATTAATGTGCATTAAACAGTGTGTAAATACATCTAGACGCAGCTTCTGTGTTTCATTGCAAAGATGAGTTTTATTGATACTGATTTAATTTGCTTGATAACAGCCCAAATGTCGGCTTATTCGAATACACTGAGTAAATGTAGGAATTTGATTCAAAAGATGATGCACACTTTTATAAAAATGGCTTTTTAAAAGTAAAAATGCCCATAAAAGGTAAAAATCAATTAAAACTCGTTGAAAAATATTAATTTCTATCACCGCCACACAGAATATGATAAACTTTAGGAGTCAGCTGGCCACGACAGTCCTTAAGATACCAGCACAATAACACTCAGCAAAATATCATCTAATTATCGTTATTGGTAAAATCACAGAACATATCCAGATATAATTTTTTTGTCAATATCGCACAGCCTTACCTATGAGACGCCTTGTGTGTGTGCGTGTGCGTGTGTGTGTGTGTGTGTGTGTGTGTATGAGTGTGTGTGTGTGTGTGTATGAGTGTGTGTGTGTGTGTGTGTGTGTGTGTGTGTTGATCTTACAGAAGGAAATCGACGTTCTGAAGGCCAGTATTCTTGCAGCCAGACAGACTGTGATGGAGAGAAAAGCTCATCTGGAGAACGAACAGCAAACACAGACACAGCTGAGGAGAGAGATCGAGGTAAACAGAGCTTTATACGATACAGACTGTGAGAATAAACAGGAAAATATCAGTTAATGTTGTAAAATTCATCACACAAATCCAGTTTCAGCTGTAAAGCAGCTCTACAGAAGACAGAAGTAGTGTTCAAACGCAGGGTCTTAGAAGAGTCTTAATTCACCCTTTCACAAAGGAAGGCCTTAAAAGCTCTTAAATCAGAGCAGAAAGTCTTAATTCGCCCTTTCGCAAACGAAGGCCTTAAAAGCTCTTAAAACAGAGCAGAAAGTCTTAACTCGCCCTTTCGCAAACGAAGGCCTTAAAAGCTCTTAAATCAGATCAGAAAGTCTTAACTCGCCCTTTCGCAAACGAAGGCCTTAAAAGCTCTTAAAACAGAGCAGAAAGTCTTAACTCGCCCTTTCGCAAACGAAGGCCTTAAAAGCTCTTAAATCAGATCAGAAAGTCTTAACTCGCCCTTTCGCAAACGAAGGCCTTAAAAGCTCTTAAATCAGAGCAGAAAGTCTTAACTCGCCCTTTCGCAAACGAAGGCCTTAAAAGCTCTTAAAACAGAG
>JALXFT010000445.1:0-26019 GCA_023376895.1 Aspiorhynchus laticeps
AATTTAGACATTCACAATCCTGTTATTTAGGAAAGATCACACTGGTTAAAAATATATATTGGTTAAAAAATAATAAATCACTCCATATATGTTGCCCCAAAGACAAAACACTTTCAATCCAAAGAAGAACGAAATGGGGTCATGTACTGAGATGTCAGTTGTTCTTGACACAGAAAATGGTCTTTGTCTCTGAAACAATGTAATTTTCAAAACAACCTCCTTAAGGTGTGATCACATTTACTATTGCTGAGCAAAATTTTGCAGGCAAATATGTGCCAAAATACCATGAACGAAATATGGGAACAATGACAAAAACATCCAAAACTATTCGGCCAGCAAGCAAAAAACCAAGCAGCCTCATTTTGAGGATGCTTTTATAATATTGAAGAGCAATGTTGTACAAAACTGACCGAGTAGATGCCACTTAGTTATTGTTGATATTCTGTTTTGCTTAATTGCTAAGTTACACTGCCGAACATCAATGAAGAAGCTTGGTTCCAAGTAGGGATGCACCGAATGTTCGGCAATCTAAATTATTCAGCCGAAAATAGCAAAAAAAAGCTCTTTCGGTGTTCGGCCGAATAAGTGAAAAGACTGAATAAATTGTACCGAACAATGACGTGACGTGATCAAATAGAAGCATGCACTAATGCAGCTGTAACGGGGCCGACGAGACGAGAGATGTGCGGATCCATTTGCAAGCTTTTATTAATAAGCATAGTCAAATCACAGGCAGGGTCAAAACACCAGCAAATGGGTATGGCACGGGCAAGACACAAGAGTAATCCTAGGGCATGCGTGGGTCTTTGATCGGCGAACAATGGCCAATATTTCCACATCGTGACATAGTCATGTGGGGGCGTGTATGAATGAGCCGTTTTAGGTGGGCTTGGATAAGTCTTAACTTTTATAAAGTATCTCTTTGGGTTTGAGACTTTAGTCTTTGCAACTTTAGGGATCTCATCTATGCACGAACAGCTTGTAACTCTCCAAAGAGAAAGGAAAACTTGAAATCGCATCATATGACCCCTTGAAGAAATCACCACACTTAGATGTTCACCCAAAGTTTTGACTTTATAACAAATGAACAAATCACAGACATGACACAAAACTATTTTTGCTTAATAATTCAACACTTTATGTGAAACATACCTCAAACAAATTAAATTAAAACATTTTAATTAATGGAAAATTGTTTTCCATATCAAGTAGAGGAAAAAATTATGGAATCATTCAATGTTGAAGAAAAATATGGAATCAGATTTGTAATGTGCATTTCTGAAATAAATACCGGCAGATATCTAAAATGCTAATTAGATAGCAGTTAAAAGAGAGTGCTTCCAGACCTTAACAAGCTTTTGGACTTGGCTAATTGAAAGGAAACATGGCCCCAACAAGAGAACTGTCTGTTGAAACAATGGAAAGGATTATAAAACTCCTTCAGGAAGGAAATCCATTATGGAGTGTGGCAAAAGAAGTTGGACGTTCCCAGTCAGCTGTTTCTAAAATTTGGTGCAAGTATAAACAAAATGGAAAGGTTACAAAAGGAAAACAAGGTTACAGTGGGCTAAAGAGAAGCAGTCATGGAGTGTGGATGATTGGATGAAAGTGATATTCAGTGATAAATCCCGAATCTGCATGATGCTGGAACTTTTGTCTGGTGCCGTTCTAATGAAATGTATAAAGATGACTGCCTGAAGAAAACAACCAAATTTCCCAACTCATTTATGATATGGGGTTGCATGTCAGGTAAAGTACCAGGGAAAATGGCAATCCTTACCTCAACAGTCAATGCACAAGTGTACGTTGAAATTTTGGACACTTTTCTCATTCCATATATGGAAAAGAAGTTTGGTGATGATGTCATTTTCAGGATGATAATGCATCTTGCCACAGAGCAAAGAGTGTTAAAGCTTTTCTTCAGGAAAGGCATATCAACTCATGGCCATCAGAATGGCCAGCAAACAGTCTGGATCTCAATCCGATTGAAAATTTATGGTGGAAATTGAAAAAACTGGTCCATGACCTGTCAACCGCTATTCGACAAAGTTGGAACCAGCTTGATGAAGAATATTGTTTTTCATTAGTGAAGTCCATGCCCAAAAGAATTCAGGCCGTCATAAAGGCAAGAGGAGGAACAACAAAGTACTAACTGTGTTTTGGTAGATGATTCCATAATTTGTTTCTCAACATTGAATGATTCCATATTTTTTTCCTCTACTTGATATGGAAAACAAATTTTCATTAATCAAAAGAGTTTAATATCTTTTTTTTTTTAGGTATGTTTCACATAACCAGAATGTTGAATTATTAAACAAAAATTGTTTTGTGTGATATCTGTGATTCGTTTATTTGTTATGAAGTAAAACATTTGGGTAAACAACATCTAAGTGTGGTGTTTCTATAATTTTTGCCAGGGTTTGTAAGAGAATGTGAGGGGGTGTAAATATGAAGAATATCAATGATGTAAGGAGTGAGATTGTTAAGCACCTTAAATGTAAGAAACAGAATTTTAAAGACAATATGGTTCTTCACAGGAAGCCAGTGCAATTGCTGAAGAACTGGGGGAATGTGCTCAGTATTAGAAGTTCTAGAAAGAATATGAGCTGCAGAGTTCTGAATCAACTAAAGTTAGTACAGGAGTATGTGATATACTGAATATAAGTTATGTTCTTGCTTGTAAAACGTTCCTTTGAATTCATTATAAAATTGTTTAATGTTATTTTTCTAATATTGTTAAGAATGATTCATTGCTTAGTTGTGCCTTATGTGGGGGGAAAAGTGTTATGTGCATTTTTAAAATTAGTTATGTTTGTTTGGCATACCTGCGTCATGACATCATTTCACGTCTTATAGGCGCCTGTGATGCGCTCCTTTAATATTAAATACAGAGTCGAGGAAGCCATCACTGCAACGCTCGTCTTTAATTCGCCTTTAATCTTCTCTATTATACTTCTTTTCAGGTATCTGTAGAACAAAATGCAGAAAATACACTTCCCGTTTGAGTATAAATTCTGTTCAGTGTGATGATAATGAGTTATATGTGATAAAAACAGTTCATCTGACTAAATCATTGTGTGTCATGAGTTTAGTGTGCAAAAGCACATGGTTAGCATGGGTGCTTCGCAGTTAACCCGACAGCCAGCTATTCATGATAAATGGTCAAAATGTCGATGTTATATGAGAATTTATGATGTTTCAAAGTTACAAGTTTTCTGAAACCTACATTTGGGTCATTTAACCCCTCCCCCTCCCTCTTATGTCTGTTAACTGTGAATTATTGTCTGTTAAATGCAGTCTTAATCAATTTAATATGTGTCTTTATTGTGTGGAGAGCACCGGACGTGATTGATTGAGCGGTGTTTAGGTATGAGCATGTGGTTAATATATTAGCTGCATTGATGTATCATCAATTTCATACCGTCATTTTGTGTTAAGGGTAGATGTTGATGAAAATGTTATATATCTCCCAGTGCTTGTGTACATTCTGGAAATCTTATACTGTTTGTAGAAAGCTAAGTATGAGTGTCGTTTGTGAAGGCCATGTCTTCTTTATTGGGCTGGAGCATGTGAACTGTGTGGAGGGTGTTCTTGATGTGACCCCTTGATTGTATTTTCTTGTTCCTCCTAGTGTGATGGAAAATGTTTAAAGACTCTCATGTTTATAGCCAGTCATTACTGTGAAAAAGAACTGATACATGCATTGATGATGTAATGTGCTGAACTTTTGCTATATGCATCTAGCTTTTCTTTATTTAACGGGATTATTCCATTGATTGCTTCAGTCTGCTCCTGTTTTGCTGAACGATTGCTCCAGTCTGTTGTACTGCTGTACTGCTGAGAGGTTTGCGATTGTAGCTCCGCTTTTTATTGAATATTTACCTTACTTTCACTGTCTGTTGTTTAAAGTAATAATATATAACTTAATTCCCACCATATTTCTGGTATTATCTATCAAACTAATCTGATCGCTCGCTTTTAAAACCGCGAGTGCAGCGCGTTAGCATTCGCTAGCCGGTTAGCTTGTCACTCGCGGTTCCATTCGCGTTGCTATTCGCGCCTATTATTGTTTTCTTTTTAATCGCTCTGTTTTCATTTCTCTCTCGCTCCGTTTTTCACGAGTTCATCAAACAACAGTGGTAAGTGGTAGGTGGTAAGTGGTAAGTTAAGTTGGTATCATTCATCAATCAAGGTGAGTAATGGCTTCTTCTCCTGCTATTGTTATTTGCACAGTTTTCCACATGTATAGTTTATCTCTCTCTGTCAGCGATGAGGGATTCACATGTGATAAATGTAGGGAAATAGTTAGGCTGACAGAGAAGGTTTTAGAACTAGAGACATGCATCCAAACTTTAGTTGAGGACAGTAAGAATGTGAGGGCTGTAGATACTGCTTTGGATGTGATTAGCTCAGGGACTCCTGTACATTGTTCAGTTCCGGTAACGTTAGCACCCCCGCAGCAGGGCAACTGGGTGACAGTGAGGCGGCCTAGTCGCGGGTCAAAACACCGCTCTTCCGTTCCTATCAGAACATCAAACAGGTTCTCCCCACTCAGTGACGCACCCACTGAGAAACCTGGTGAAAGTGCTCTAGTTATTGGCGATTCTATTGTACGGAACGTGAAAATAGAGACACCAGCCACCATAGTCCATTGTTTACCTGGAGCCAGAGCGCCTGACATCTTGGCAAATTTAAAAGTGCTGGCTAATACTAAATGTAAATTCAGTAAGATTGTTATCCACGCCGGCGCTAATGATGTTCGACTTCGCCAGTCGGAGATCACTAAAAATTATGTTAAAGAGGTGTGTGAACTTGCAAGTACGATGTCAGACACTGTAATATGCTCTGGCCCGCTCCCTGCTTACCGGGGTGATGAGATTCATAGCAGAATGTCATCACTCAATGGCTGGATGTCTAAGTGGTGCCCGCAGAACAGCATAGGTTTTATAGACAATTGGACGAGTTTTTGGGGCAGACCTGACCTGTTGAAAAGAGATGGTGTTCATCCCTCCTCGGGTGGTGCCGCTCTTCTCTCTAGAAATTTGGCACATAGTCTTAGAGTTCATACTTGACTAAATGGAGCCCAGGTCAGGAAGCAGACAGACTGGCTAAACCGACCGTCTGCTAGCCGCCTCACGTCACAGAAGTCAGTTAATTCTCAGCACATAGAGACTCCTTCACCTAGATATCACACTATAGAGACTGTGTCTGTTCCCCGAACTAGAAAATACAGAAAATGTCCAAACCAATTTATGAGTAACCATTTAATTGATGTTCAACAAATAAAAAAATGTTTACAACACACAGAAACAATTTATAAAACTTGGCTTACTGAATATCAGATCCCTTTCTACAAAATCACTTTTTGTAAATGATTTGATTAATGATCATAACCTAGATTTTCTCTGTTTGACAGAAACATGGCTAAAACCAGATGAATACATTACTTTAAATGAGTCCACCTCCCAAGATTACAGCTATAAAAATGAGCCACGTCCAAAAGGCAAAGGGGGAGGTGTTGCTACAATTTATAGCAATATTCTCAGTATTTCTCAGAGGGCAGGCTTTAAGTATAACTCATTTGAAGTTATGGTGCTGCGTATAACATTATCTAGAGAAACACGAGTTAGTGATAAATCCCCTGTGATGTTTGTATTGGCTAATGTATACAGGCCACCAGGGCACCATACAGACTTTATTAAAGAATTTGCTGATTTTCTATCTGAGTTAGTACTGGCTGCAGATAAAGTCTTAATTGTTGGCGATTTTAATATCCATGTCGATAATGAAAAAGATGCATTAGGATCAGCATTCATAGACATTCTGAACTCTATTGGGGTTAGACAACACGTTTCAGGACCTACTCATTGTCGAAATCATACTCTAGATTTAATACTGTCACATGGAATTGATGTTAGTGGTGTTGAAATTCTGCAGCAAAGCGATGATATATCAGATCATTATCTAGTCTTGTGTAAACTCCATATAGCTAAAACTGTAAATTCTATTCCTTGTTACAAGTATGGTAGAACCATCACTTCTAGCACAAAAGATTGCTTTGTAAGTAATCTTCCTGATTTATCTCAATTCCTCAGCATATCCAAGAGCTCAGAACAGCTTGATGATGTAACAGAGACTATGGACTCTCTCTTTTCCAGCACTTTAGATACAGTTGCTCCTTTACGCTTAAGGAAGATTAAGGAAAAGAGTCCAACACCATGGTATAATGAGCACACTCGCACTCTAAAGAGAGCAGCCCGGAAAATGGAGCGCAGCTGGAGGAAAACAAAACTAGAGGTATTTCGTAAAGCTTGGCGGGAAAGTATCCTATCCTACAGAAAAGCATTAAAAACTGCTAGATCTGATTACTTTTTGTCTCTTCTAGAAGAAAACAAACATAACCCCCGGTATTTATTCAATACAGTCACTAATTAAAGAAAAATAAAACATCAACAGGTGTTGGCATTTCCCAAGAGCACAGCAGTAATGATTTTATGAACTACTTTACTTCCAAGATCGATACTATCAGAGATAAAATTGTAACCATGCAGCCGTCAGCTACAATATCGCATCAAATAGTGCACTATAGATCCCCTGAGGAACAATTCCACTCATTCTCTACTATAGGAGAGGAAGAATTGTATAAACTTGTTAAATCATCTAAACCAACAACATGTATGTTAGACCCTATTCCATCTAAACTAATAAAAGAGCTGCTTCCAGAAGTCATAGATCCTCTTTTGGCTATTATTAATTTGTCATTGTCATTAGGATATGTCCCCAAAACCTTCAAATTGGCTGTTATTAAGCCTCTCATTAAAAAACCACAACTTGACCCCAAAGATCTAGTTAGTTACAGACCGATCTCAAATCTTCCTTTTCTGTCAAAGATACTAGAAAAGGTAGTATCCTCTAGTGTTGTTTTTGGCGGCCTGTTTTAATTTTAGTTTTAGTCTAGTCTTTGTGTGAAGCTGTCATTTTAGTTTTTATTAGTTTTAGTCACGTTCATACTCTTTTTAGTCTAGTCAAGTTTCAGTCAACTAAAAGTCTGAGCATTTTAGTCTTATTTTAGTCAGAATTATCCATGACTATTTTCGTCTAGTTTTAGTCGACGAAAACTGATGACATTTAGTCTAGTTTTAGTCAATGAAAATTGTATTTTAGTCTCTTTTTAGTAATGCAATTCTATTTAACCCAGTCGATATAGTATAAGTACCTAGCAGTACAGACGAAACCAACATTTTCTTTTAGCCAAACCCATTTCAAACAAGGTTATCTTATTATATTATTGTTACCTTATAGACTCAAGAATACATCCAAAGGCACTCTGATTTGAATTTACAACATTTATTTTACCAACCAAACATATTAGAAGTACACACACATAAATTTAAATAAATAAAAACAATAAATAAAATAAAACAGCATCACATGACAATGCCAGAAAAAAAATATAAAGTTACAGTCAAGTTTAACAAAGAGAAACAAGGTGCTTGAATGCTCGAGCTACAATAACATACTAAAAAGTGCAAATAAAATGTGTGTCTGTTACTTGTTTGCTTGTAAACTGAAGTCAGATGAAGTCCCTTTCTCTGTGTCAGACTTAACTGTGATTGTTGTCGTCTTCTAAATAATGCCGCGAGTGGAGCTTGAGGAAGTGATGTCGTCTGCATCTGCGCAGAGTGTTGCCAAGTCCGCAAATATTTAGACCCTGGAACCTTACCGGGGAACCCCCCTCGAAATGCGATTGGGCTAGTTTTGAGTAGCAATTGGGCGGGTTTTGTTGCGAAAACCTGGCAACCCTGACAGCCCCTGAAGTAACGTTAAGTCACATGAAACAGAAATACTGCAAAATAATAACGCGACTAAACGAGACGAAATAACGTTATAACATTTTGTTTCGTCTCGTTATGGTCAACGAAAATGAAGAGACATTTTAGCATAGTTTTTATTTTGTAAACCACATTTAGTCTCGTTTTTATTCGTCAACGATATTGCATTATACATTTAATTATCGTCATCGTCACATGACCAGCATTTACGTTGCGTCTCGTCTCATTTTCGTCACGTGATAAAGGTTCGTTGACGATGATATTTCGTCATAATTTTCGTTGACGAAAGCAACACTAGTATCCTCACAATTATATTCCTTCTTAGAGAAAAATTATATCTGTGAGGATTTCCAGTCAGGATTTAGACCGTATCATAGTCCTGAGACTGCTCTCATTAGTTACTAATGATCTGCTTCTATCATCTGATCGTGGTTGTATCTCTTTATTAGTTCTACTGGATCTTAGCGCTGCGTTCGACACCATCGACCACAACATTCTTTTAAATAGACTAGAAACCTTTGTTGGCATTAGTGGAAGTGCCTTAGCATGGTTCAAATCGTACTTATCTGACCGCCATCAGTTCGTAGCAGTGAATGACGAGGTATCATATCGATCACAAGTGCAGTATGGAGTACCTCAACGCTCAGTACTAGGGCCGTTACTTTTCACGCTTTACATGTTACCCTTGGGAGATATTATCAGGAGACATGGTGTTAGCTTTCACTGTTATGCTGATGATACTCAGCTCTATATTTCTTCACGGCCCGGTGAAACACACCAAATTGAGAAACTAACGGAATGCATAGTCGATATAAAAAACTGGATGACGAGTAATTTCCTACTGCTAAATTCCGAAAAAACAGAGGTGTTAATTATCGGACCTAAAAACCCCACATGTAATAACTTAGAACACTGTCTAACACTTGACGGCTGCTCTGTCAATTCTTCTTCATCAGTCAGGAATCTAGGTGTGCTGTTTGATAGCAATCTTTCTTTTGAAAGCCATGTTTCTAGCATCTGTAAAACTGCGTTCTTCCATCTCAAAAACATATCCAAACTGCGACCTATGCTCTCAACGTCAAATGCAGAAATATTAATTAATGCGTTTATGACCTCAAGGTTAGATTATTGTAATGCTTTACTGGGTGGTTGCTCTGCACGTTTGATAAACAAACTACAGTTAGTCCAAAATGCAGCAGCTAGAGTTCTTACTAGAACCAGGAAGTATGACCACATTAGCCCGGTTCTGTCAACACTGCACTGGCTCCATACTAAACATCGTATAGATTTTAAAATCTTGTTAATGACTTATAAAGCCCTGAATGGTTTAGCTCCTCAATACTTGAGTGAGCTCTTATCGCATTATAGTCCTCCACGGCCGCTGCGTTCTCAAAACTCTGGCCGTTTGATAATACCTAGAATATCAAAATCAACTGCGGGCGGCAGATCATTTTCCTTTTTAGCACCAAAACTCTGGAACAATCTACCAAACACTGTTAAGGAGGCAGACACACTGTCAGTTTAAATCTAGATTAAAGACCCATCTCTTTAACCTGACATACACCTAACACACTACTACACTTCTATTATTCAAATCCGTTAAAGGATTGTTAGGCTGCATTAATTAGATCAACCGGAACCGGGAACACTTCCCATAACATACGATGTACTCGTTACATCGTAAGAAGATTGGCATCTACGCTAATAGTTGTTTCTTTCTTATTCTGTTTCTCAGTCCGTGTCCGGATCAGATGGTGGATCGGCGCCGGGAGATGATGTCTGTGGCCCTGATCGTCAGCGATGAACCCCAGAGACATATCCCCAGTGAAGACCTCGACTAAAATACAATAAAAATAAAACAAATAATTAAAAATTTTATAATAAAATACCTAACTACATAATACTATTATTGTTAGAAATTGCAACAATATAAAAATAGAAATATAATACATTTATACATTTAAAAATTTAATTAAAACAATAAGTAAACAATGAATAAACAATAATATCCTGGCCAGAGGAGAACTGGTCCCCCGACTGAGCCTGGTTTCTCCTGAGTTTTTTTTTCTCCATTCTGTCTCAGAGGGAGTTTTGGTTCCTTGCCGCTGTCGCCTCTGGCTTGCTCAGTTGGGGACACTTAATTTCTAGCGATTATCGTAAAGTTGATTTCACAGATACTATTTAAACTAAACTTAGCTAGACAATGACATCTCCAAATTCAATATTGAAATGCCCTTAACTGAAAATTGAGTGTTTAATCTTATTATTATACATTACTGACACTCTATCCTCCAACTT
This sequence comes from Aspiorhynchus laticeps, assembly GCA_023376895.1. NCBI lineage: Eukaryota > Metazoa > Chordata > Actinopteri > Cypriniformes > Cyprinidae > Aspiorhynchus > Aspiorhynchus laticeps. The sequence goes on from JALXFT010000445.1 coordinate 10,131, forward strand.
GATACTGTTAAGTGCTTTGACACAATCTGTATTGTTAAAAGCGCTATATAAATAAAGGTGACTTGACTTGACTTTATTTCATTAATGTTAAATACAGAGTCAAGGAAGCAATCACTGCAACGCTCGTCTTTAATTTGCCTTTAATCTTCTCTATAGGGCTGTAGTACTCGAGTCCGGTCTCGAGACGTTTTTCTATCGTCTCGGACTTGTCTCGGACTCGTTGGTGTTTGCACTCGGACTTGGTCATTGGACTCGCCAAATGTTCTCCTTGGTCTCGACCGAGTCCAGCATTATGATTTTTTTCTCCTTCAAAACAAAACCACATTCGCATGTCGCGCCTAAAAGCGCGTGGAAAAAGCTAGGCGCGTCGCTTTCTCCTTCTTTCCAAAGCACTTTGTATATGCTTGCGCTCCCGTGGCGTCTGCTGTTGCTAAGCAACCATGACCTGCGCTCTCCATGAAGACGCGCGGTTTCAGCAAAGGATAAATGGATTTCCATCACTAAAAATCCATTAAACTAATATTAACAAATGACACCTTATTGTAAAGTGTTACCGACTTTTTTTATGAGGTTAGAAATAGGGGTGAAAGATGAATCGTATTTTCATTGTCATTGCAGTATGAACATGAGAGCCAGTTCAGGTCAGGGTCCTGCTATCCCTTACTTGCATCCAATTCTGCACTAAAACTGTGTTGGTAATCCCCTGGGGGATTTTGATTTGACTGGTACTCCTGAATATGTTATATATTATATGGCCTAAGGCAAACAAATACACACACAGCTGAAGATGTTCATGTTTATTACTTAGTTTTTTTGTTTTGTTGTTGAAAATGCTACTTTGGTTTATTACAAGTAATAAGTTCAAGAATGGGAACATGTTCATTGCAGTCATTTGGAGTTAAAAAGGTTTTCAAAATTTTAATTTTTTTAATTTTTTTTAAAAATTTTCAAAATTTTTAGTGACACCTGTGTTGTTTGTTATTTGTTACATTTTCCATTGGCAGCCCAGAATGTTATTGTTACACTACAATATTGTTATACACAATTATTATTATTATAAAGCAGTATATTATGTATAATATTGTATAACAATACTGTTACACTATAATAAAAAGACTGAAAATGTGAAGTTGCACTTCAGCTTGTGTGAAATTGCTATACCTAAAGTAAATAAAATGTAAATAAAGTAAATAAAAATAATTTGATCCTACAGCTCCAAACTCGGTCCTAGAGGGCTGGTGTTCTGCAGAGTTTAGCTCCAGCACTAATTAAACACACTTGAACCAGCTCTTCAAGCTCTTACTAGACACACTAGAAACTTCCAGATACGTGTGTTAAAGCCAGTTGGAGCAAAAGTCTGCAGGGCATTGGCACCTCCAGGATCTAGTTTGGAGACCCCTGTCCTACAGAGTTGTTACTTTGCACATGCTTTTTGATCATTACAAATAATAATGCAAAATTATTTTCTTAGAATAGGAGATATGCTGTCTCTCGCATCACATATCAATAATTAAGCATGTAATTTTGAAGAGGATCCTTTTTTTCTCTCATTTGGACTCGGTCTTGACTTGGACTCGAAATTTTTGGACTTGGACTTGACTTGGACTCGAGCCTCTTTGGACTCGGTCTTGACTCGGTCTCGACTAGTCCTGGTCTTGGACTTGTCTTGGACTCGACAAAGCTGGACTTGACTCCAGCTCTACTTCTCTATTATAAAAAAATTTAAAGTGCATGTGTGAATGAGTTTATGGGGTGTGATAACGGAACTTACTTTGCTAACTAAGCAACCAATCGTGTTGATCTTTGCTTACCTTGCCATGAGCAGAAGCCGTGACCAATGACGTGAGATAAGAAGCGCTACACTTTCGCTGACCCCCTTCTCTCGTGAGAGGCTGCATGAGAAAATACGTGAGAAGCTACATGATGTCTGTGCCGTGTCGTCTGCTAGTCCAGGTGAACTTACTCTGCATTTTTAGTTAAAAAAAAAGTACTGTTTTGTTGAAGATGTGATTTTCATACCTCAGTTCCCCCCTATTGTTTTAAAATAATGTTAGGGCTATTTATTAATGTTAAAACACCAAAAATGTATAAATTCTATAAAAAATAAATATAATACAAATAATTTTATATAAATTATATAAAAAAATTATAAATTCGGGTATGTGTAAGGTTTGTGTGTAATATCAGTAATTTACTGATTTTTACAGGTTATTTGAAACATATACATTTCAGAGGTTTTTGTAATGTAGTTTAAAAATGTTACGTGGTTCTCAGTTTTGAAAGTCCTTGAGAAACCAGCATGACATCAAGGGAATTACATACAACCCCAAATCAGAAAAAGTTGGGACAGTATGGAAAACGCAAATAAAAAAAGAAAGTAGTGATTTCTAAATTTACTTTGACTTGTATTTCATTGCAGACAATATGAACACAAAATATTTCATGTTTTGTCTGGTCAACTTCATGTCATTTGTAAATATACATCCTTTCCTGTCATTCAGACCTGCAACACATTCCAAAAAAAGTTGGGACAGTAAAGCATTTACCACTTTGTAATGTTGCCATTCCTTTTCACAAAACTTAAAAGACGTTTAGGGACTGAATACACCAAGTGATGAAGTGTTTCAGGTGTAATTTTGTCCCATTCTTCCTGCAAACAAGTCTTAAGGTGGGCAACAGTAGTTCAAGTTTCAAGTTTTATTTTGAAACTTGTCAAAATAAAACTTGAACGGGGTCTTCGTTGTCGCATTTTGCGCTTCAAAATGCGCCACACATTCTCTATTGGAGACAGGTCAGGACTGCAGGCAGGACAGTCAAGTACCCATACCCTCTTCCTCCGCAGCCAGGACTTTGTAATGTGTGCAGAATGTGGTTTTGCATTGTCTTGTTGAAATATGCATGGACGTCCCTGGAAAAGATGTCTTCTTGAAGGCAGCATATTGTGCTCCAAAATCTCTATGTACTTTTCAGCATTAATGGTGCCATCACAGAAGTGCAAGTTACCTTTGCCAAGGGCACTGACACAAACCCATATCATGACAGACCCTGGTTTTTGGACTTGTTGCTGGTAACAGTCTGGATGATCCTTTTCTTCTTTGGTCCGGAGCACACGGCGTCCATTCCTCCCAAAAAATACTGATTCATCTGACCACAGTACACGTTTCCACTGTGTGATGGTCCATCCCAGATGCCTCCGAGCCCAGAGAAGTCGACGGCGCTTCTGGACACTGTTAACATAGGGCTTCCTTTTGGCACAGTACAGTTTTAACTGGCATTTGTGGATGTAACTACGTATTGTGGTACTTGACAAAGGTTTGCCAAAGTAGTCCTGAGCCCATGTGGTGATATCGCTTATAGATGAATGACGATTCTTGATGCAGTGCCGCCTGAGGGATCGGAGATCACGGTTGTTCAGCTTAGGCTTGCGCCCTGGTCCTTTACGCACTGAAATTCCTCCAGATTCCTTGAATCTTTTAATTATGTTCTGCACTGTTGAAGGTGAAATATCCAAATCTCTTCCCATCTTTCTTTGAGGAACATTGTTTTTAAACATTTCAATAATTTTCTCACGTATTTGTTGGCAAACTGGCAATCCTCAGCCCATCTTTGCTCCTAAAGGACTAGACCTTTCTTGGATGCTGCTTTTGTACCAAATCATAATTACAATCACCTGTTGACATCACCTGTTTCAAATCACATCATTATTTAACCAATTTACCTCATTACTAGCCCTAAATTGCTCCTGTCCCAACTTTTTTTGGAATGTGTTGCAGGTCTGAATGACAGGAAATTATGTATATTTACAAATGACATGAAGTTGACCAGACAAAACATGAAATATTTTGTGTTCTTATTGTCTGCAATGAAATACAAGTCAAAGTAAATTTAGAAATCACTACTTTCTTTTTTTATTTGCGTTTTCCATACTGTCCCAACTTTTTCTGATTTGGGGTTGTAGAAAAAAAGCAACAACAAAGCCCCACTCCTAACCGCAACGTCATTGGAGCAAAGCACTTTTCACAGTTTTGCATTGCACAGGAGCTGTGCAGTATTCAAATTTATAAGACAAAAACAGACATAAGAAAATACAGCAATGAATAAGTAAAAGAAATTGAAAGGAAAATTATAACATGGCATTAATAAACCTTTTATTATAGCAGACCTTTTACATGATATACATTAGGGCATCTGAATATTTAATTAGAAATTAAAAAAATACAGATCTCAGGTACCTGAAATTCGAAATGTAAAGAACTTAATTGATGACAAATGCAATTTAAACAATTTTACAAGTAAATAAAATTGTTTAAATTGCATTTGTCATCAATTAAGTTCTTTACATTTCGAATTTCAGGTACCTGAGATCTGTATTTTTTTAATTTCACTTTCATTTATGCACATAACCCTGTTGCCTTGTGTCAGTTTATCAGAAGCATACTTCCGAGCTATCCATTACAAACCTGGGGTTTCCTGTCCTTTTATGTTTGTACCTTTTTCATACCCTTAAACAAATAACTGGGATGGGACGTAACATAATGCTTCTCAGAAATACCTGTCATTTCATCCCAAGGCTACCTTGTTGCTTTATGAAACAACAACACATTAAGATTGCCTGCTAAGAAGATATTTACTTGTTCAATGAGACATTTAGTCATTTAGCTGGGCTACACAAAAACCAATTGCATGCCATTCCAACCTACATGGAAATAGGCCAAAAATAAATTATAAAAACAAAAACACAGGAACATCATTAATCTGACTGTTACATTGAAAGCAATATTAGCAACATGCTAGCAGTCTCCCAGTAAGCAAATCAAAGGCAAGAGTGGCAAGGAACCAAAACAGACACAAATCTTGGGAGTGATAAATCCAAATATCACTCAAACTAACTCAAAGGGAAATATATGTACACATATATGATCATGAGTTTTTAAAAAGCTAATTTGACAACAGGTAAAACACAAAATAATTGCTTATAACCTTTGACCAATAGGTGGCACTGTCAACAATTTTGAATCTGAATGGTGAATCTGATTCTGAATGGTGTGGCGCTAACTATCTGTCCCTCAATGTGGAGAAGACAAAGGAGGTTGTGATGGACTTCAGGAGGAGGAACTCCACTGACCACCCCCCACTGACCATTGACGGCTCGACTGTGGAGAGAGTCAGCAGCACTAAATTCCTGGGGGTGCACATCACGGAGGATCTCACCTGGACCACCAACACCATGTCACTCTCCAAGAAGGCACAACAGCGCCTACACTTTCTCCGCCGGCTGAAAAGAGCAAGTCTCCCTCCACCCATCCTCACCACATTCTACAGGGGCACCATTGAGAGTGTGCTGACCAGCTGCATCACTGTCTGGTACGGGAACTGCAGTGCTGCTGACCGCAAGACCCTCCAGCGGACAGTGAACAAGGCTGCAAAGATCATCGGTGCCCCTCTCCCATCCATCCTGGACATTTTCCTTGCACAATGCTCCAGCAAAACCAACAGCATCGTGAAGGACCCCACCCACAGTCTCTTCCAGCTCCTACCATCAGGAAGACGGTACCGGAGCATCAGAGCCCGCTCCACCAGACTGCTCAACAGCTTTTTCCCCCAGGCTGTGAGAGCCCTGAACTCAGATCACCCCGCCCCCTCTGAAACCCCATGCAAACCCCTACCTCCTGAAACATGGACCCCCCCCCCCTCTCCAAACACCCTCCAACCTTACCACACCAAAGAAAAAACTGTGAACTTTTTTTGTGCAATTCAAGTGTGCTACACACAGGTGAGTGGGCCTGTTACAAACCACCTGTAGTAACACACTCTCCTCTATGCACTAGACACTTTTCCAAACACTGCTGTGTACACAATCCCACAAAAGACTCAGCAATATATGTATGTTTACATGCTCATGCACTACAAATCATCTTGTACTGTTCCCCAGCTAGCTGCTTGACTCACAATGTTTCTCTCTGCACATGTACAGTATTTATGTGAAGCATTCGCATAGTTTGTATTTTTTATCTTTATCTTTAGTTGTATAGGGAAAACATTTATATATAGTATACTTAGTCAAAATCTGTCAGTAGGTTAGTTGTGTATAGGTTTATAGTGTTTTACTTCATTGTTGTATGTCTGTATTTATGTAGCACCGTGGACCCGTGAGGCATGACATTTCGTTCCACTGTATGTCCCCACATGTAGTGGAATGACAATAAAGCTCAACTTGAACTTGGATCTAGTTGGCCTCATTCAAGTTCAACTATAATGGTCTCACTAGATCTCTGCACTATAGATCTTACTACATCACTCTGTATCTGAGGAAATTACTTTCTCTGTTACCCAAAGATAGTGAAGTGTTGTGAGTTAACACTTTTACTCAATTAGGAAATTACTTTTTCTCTCTACATTATTAAAAACTTACTTAACTTTACTTACTTACATTACTTAAAAACAGTCGTGGTCAGAATTATTGGCACCCTTGGTAAATATGATCAAAGAAGGCTCTGAAAATAAACCTGCATTATTAAAGGGGACCTATTATGCAAAAATCACTTTTATAAGCTGTTTGAACACAGTTGTGTGGCTGCAGTGTGTGAAAACAACCAGCCTATAATGTTAAAAATCCACCAACTCATTTTTTAATAAAACCAATAAATCATAAACAGTCTCTCCAAACGAGCTGTTTCAGATTCTCCCTCTGTGCACGTCACTGAGAGGAAAAAGTCCTGTCCATTTGTGATGCTCTCTGCTCTATTAGCATAAACACAGCCCTGAGTGACAAGCTGCGGTCCAGCCATTACTGGAGCTATATACAATGTCAGCACCAAAGAGGCTTTACAAGTGTTGTGTTTTGGAATGCACTAATGAACACATAGGAGTCGCCATAATCTCCCCCCATCTGAGCCGATGACACTGTGGTTAAATTTCATTTTCGAAGGAAATATCCTGGAAAAAATCGGTAACGTCCCCTAATTGTTTAGGAATTAATACCAACGCTTTGTGCGTGAACGTCAGCTCCAGACAAAGTAAGTATCATTTAAGTATCATCTATCATCTATCATTCTGATAGAGCTTCTTGGCACTCTGTGAGGCTAATTGCTAAAGCTATCATTGTCTCTTGTATGTTTTCATTGATGCTGCCTTCAAGTGCTGCCAGAATGATCGTGAATAGGAATGTGGTAGTTAAAAGTTGCGTATGATAGCAATGTGAGTCGATCGATTGAAGTTGTCGAGTTCATGATCAGAAGTGGGACTTATAAAGTTTGTGATAGCATGAGACCAGCTATGTTGTTATTTTTATCCCGCCGTGCTTCCTGTCTGTGTAATTCAGAAACACAAATTTATTATGGACAGTATAATCAGATGACTGACTTTGAAACCAAGCAGTTTTCTGTAAAGATAACAGGCTTGTACTAATAGTGGTATGGTTATTTGTAAAGGCTAGCACTGCTAATGCGGAGCTGGAGCTCTTGAAGCTCCGCCCTCTTCTCCTGGAGCAACAGCTCACTCGCATTTAAAGCAACATACTCAAAACAGCGCGTTTTGGCTCATACCCTAAAAGATGCTGTAACAAGATAACAACATGATAACAAGCTGTAAAAATTTATCTGAGGTATATTGAGCTAAAACTTCACATATTTACATTTACATTTACATTTAGTCATTTGGCAGACGCTTTTATCCAAAGCGACTTACAATTGGGGAGTACATAAAGCGATTCATCTTGAAGAGGCAATCAGACAGAGGAAGTGCTCGTAACACCAAGTCTCAGTCATTGTTCAAATAAGTACAAGCTAGCAAGGGAAGGAGAGAAAGATAAAGGGAAAGGTTTTTTTTTATTTAAGAACAAGTTTAGGATGAAGTCAAGTAGTGCCGAAAGAGATGAGTTTTCAGTTGTTGCTTGAAGATTGACAGGGATCCAGCATTCCGGATAGGGGTGGGAAGATTATTCCACCATCCAGGAATGGTGAATGAGAATGTTCTGGAGAGTGATTTTGAGCCTCTCTGTAAGAGGTACCACAAGGCGTCGTTCACTAGCAGATCTCAGACTTCTGGAGGGGATGTAGATTCGTAATAGTGAGTGGAAGTAGGAGGGTGCTGAGCCTGTGGTCGTTCTGTATGCAAGCATCAGTGTCTTGAACTTGATGCGAGCTGCCACTGGTAGCCAGTGCAGTGAGATGAAGAGAGGTGTAACATGGGTTCTTTTGGGCTCATTGAAGACCAGTCGTGCCGCTGCATTCTGAATCATTTGTAGAGGTTTGATTGTGTTTGATGGAAGTCCAGCCAAAAGAGCATTGCAGTAGTCCAGCCTAGAAACGACAAGGGCCTGGACAAGAAGTTGCGCAGCATGCTCTGTCAGGAAGGGCCTGATTTTTCTGATGTTGTGTAGCGCAAACCTGCAAGATCGAGCAGTATTTGCAATGTGCTCTTTGAAGGTCAGCTGGTCATCAAAGATTACACCAAGATTTCTGACCGAAGTTGATGGGGTAATTATTGATGTGCCTAATTGAATCGAGAAGTCATGCTGTAGGGTCGGAGTGGCAGGGACGACAAGAAGCTCAGTCTTTGCCAGGTTGAGCTGTACACATATACACTCTGGGGACATCAGAGACTTATTTTACATCTTGTAAAAAGGGGCATAATAGGTCCCCTTTAATCCTTTTGATCTTTTATTTAAAGAAAATCACAAAAATCTAACCTTTCGTTGAACTAAAATAATTAAAAATGGGGGAAAATCTCATTATGAAATAAATGTTTTTCTCAAATACACGTTGGACACAATTATTAACCCTGGTACAGTGGATGCCATTCTTTTTTTGCACAGCGAATGTAAAAACGCTAAATGAACATTTCCGTGTGTTAAATAAAACAAAAGTATCAGTGGTTATGTAGCGTAGGCTGTAAACTGTAGGCCTATACAAATCTGAAATAAAAAATAGTTTAGCCTATTAGATGAATACAAACGTGGCTTTGTAAATGTTGAAAATGTTTATCATTATCTTGTTATTAATATGACCTGATTTATGGTTCATAATCGTATGTTGTTGCCAGTTTACAGGGCGATGTTTCCAAGCACTCTCAGGCTGAAATAAAGGCTGTTTTCATTTACATTACAATGCCTAAAATGTCTATTTAATTGTCGCCGGGCGGGGCGGGTTGTAAAAATAGATACAGTGGTGCGGGCCAAATAATTTCATAAAAGCGGGACCCGCGGGTTGGAAAAAAACCCGACCTGCGCATCACTAGCGCTCACCTCATCATAACCGCTTATCGTTAAATGCTACATTCTTCTATTCTTTGTCCAACACTGAGGTGCACCTAAATTACTGACGGATCTGTATCAAATATTTACGGCCACCACAACGAAACTATCATGAATTTTAAGTCGACAAACACACACTCTTAGGCTGATGATATACGGGGCAACTTTTTGAGCAATGTTGCTTGGGCACTTTCCCACATCTTGAAAATATGTCAGTTGATTGTGCACATTTGTGTTTTGAATTTAATATTTTTGCACATTCTTGTAAATTTATTCTGTAAACATTTACAGTATGAATTTACTGCAATCACTAAAACTTTTACATTTCAAAATATAATAGTTAAAATAACCCACAGATGGGAAGGTGCTATACCAACCTATAGTTGGGTTACTAGTTGTGTTATTTTTATCCCAACATTTTTTAGTGAGTGGATACTTTAGATCGGTTGTGGGCCCTGTGTCTCACCTGGTTAGCTGTTGGCTGTGAGGCAAAAGACAATGTTTGGGCCCCCCAACCCCCTATGACTTACATTTCACAACCCTTGAAATTCCAAGAACTAACCTCACAATTGTTAATGAGAGGGGGGTCAGTTGTGTGCATTGTAAACTGGCCACCTTACACCTCCCCCACCCTATGAATAAAGGTGAGAATATCAGTCTTGGCTCCAGGGGGGGTTTATAATTGGATGCATTTAAAAGTAAGATGCTTTTAAAAGTAGGCTAAATGCCCAGCAGACAAGCGATATGCATATTATACTTGATAAAAAAATAATTTTTCATCAATCAGACTGTAAATGTAGGCTTTAGGCCTGCTTACCTAAATGACAAGACGAGATTTTCAGCATTGCGAGATTTTTATATATATATATATATATATATATATTAAACATGTTTTCTAGTGATATAAATCCAAATATAGGACATCACAAAATGAACACTCTAATCTACATTAAGAATTAAACTATACGAAGTAAAAAAAAAAATTTGGACGTAAACTAACTCTTTTTTATGAAATGCTCAACAAACAGGACGCAAACTAACTCAGAAACTCTGAACGCCGGTCACTGACATCACTGCCATTACACTATAGGCTGAGGTACCTCACATGACCCAAGTCAGTGATTACGCTTTCTTCAGCATTAAAACCCCAGACCCTCGATCTCATCTCCGAATAATAGACCATCTGTAGCAAGAATGTACTATGAGAGCCAGGGCTTAAAAACAGAAAAAAATTCAATCGGTTCACTCCAAGCAGAATCAGTATTTTAATGTTTCTTCCGAAACCAGTTTAAGCAGAAAAAATATATAGGTTAATAACGTTATTTTTAGAACCTTTATGTCTGGAATAATAAGAAGAAGAAGAAAAGTACAGTGATTTCTTTACTCAAAAAAGAAGAGAGACTTAGTCTGGTATCTTGCATCTAGTAATGGCCAATACAGCATCATTTTTTTATAACAAGATTTTGGCCAAATGTATTAAATGAATGGAAAATCTGTCAACGAAATTAAAGTATTTTTTCAAGATATTTAAAATGTTTACTGCATGGTTAAAAAAATATGCTACTCATATAAAACTGCATTTTAAGAGGAAAAAAATACATGCCTAAGTCACTAGGTGTTACGGTGCACACACGAGGGAGGAACACGCAGACGAGGACGTAAACTCAAATAATGACATTTAATAAGGACATCAGGACAGGGCTAGACAAGGCATGACAAGGCAGGACTTACATGGACAGAAACACCGGGGGAATAACGAGTAGACCAGATGAAATCAAAGTGAACAGACAGGACTATAAATACACAGGCAAATCATAGATAATTAGACAAACAGGGCTGGACAAGGATTAACTCATAATGACACTTAACGAGGACAGGAAACAAACCAAATATGGACACAAGAGGCAGGAACACATGACACACAGGACACAACTGTAACATAACTCCCCCCTCCCGGAAGGCTCGACCCGAGCCGTAACAGTTCCACCGGGGAGGGGGGGTGGGCACTCTGGAGACCCCACAGGACCGACACAGATACATACACAGGACGGGGCCTCCAGAGTGGAACAGACAGACAGGGACCATGGCGGAGCTGGGAGCTCTGGAAGCCATGGCGGTGCAGGGAGCTCAGGCGGCCATGGTGGAGCTGGGAGCTCTGGAGACCATGGCAGAGCTGGGAGCTCTGGAGGCCATGGCGGAGCTGGGAGCTCTGGAGGCCATGGCAGATGGTCTTCGGGACCTTGGCCTCGGTCCTCTCGGCCCGGCCCCTACAGCCGGAACTCTTACTACCCCCCCCCAAAATTTCCCTGGGGAAGTGAGGGGGTATCAGGAGCCCTCCGGGGCTAGACACAGACAAACAGTACACAACAGGACAGGAACGCCCTCCAGGGCCAGACAGACAGGACAGGACAGGACAGCCCACAGGAACCAGAAGCCCTCCTGGGCTGGCTTGGAGGCTGAGGCTTCCTCCGGGCATGACCAGGAGTCAGAGGCCCTCACAGGGTCCCTCAGCGACCGCCTCCACTTCTACGACAGGGGGGCAGGCGGCTAGAATGGCCTCCATGGCCACTAAACAAGGAGCCGCCTGCCCAGACGAGTCTCCATGGACAAGACATGACAAGGTAGTTAAAATGTTCCTGTGGGCACGACAAAACAGACACACGGCACTCCTGGCCGTGACGTGTGGACTATATCCACGGGGCTAGGGATATCGGCGGCCAGCGGGCATGAGTCAGCGCCAATCCGGTGGGCTTGAGTCAGCGGCAATCCGGCGGCTTGAGTCAGCGGCGATCCGGCGGGCTTTGAATCAGCGGCGATCCGGCGGGCATTGAGTCAGAGGCGGGCCGGCGGGCATTGAGTCAGAGGCGATCCGGTGGCGTGATCTCCCGCGATCGGCGCGCCTGGGGGAGCGGCAACCCGCGAACTGGGATCTCCCGCGATCGGCGGGCATAAGCGCTCGCGGCCAGTGGACTCGCGGCACTCGCGGCGATCCCGCCGAACTCCCACGCCGTCCTGCAGTGGGCTAAGGCGGGAGGACGAGTGGCGACTTCCTTGCCACGGGACAGACAGACAGGAACAAAACAAAACACTTTAGAGAAAAAGGAAAACAAAACGGGGTGAATGGGCGCCGCTTACGGTAAGGTCTGGTCTTCTGTTACGGTGCACACACGAGGGAGGAACAGGAACACGCAGACGAGGACGTAAACTCAAATAATGACATTTAATAAGGACATCAGGACAGGGCTAGACAAGGCATGACAAGGCAGGACTTACATGGACAGAAACACCGGGGGAATAACGAGTAGACCAGACGAAATCAAAGTGAACAGACAGGACTATAAATACACAGGCAAATCATAGATAATTAGACAAACAGGGCTGGACAAGGATTAACTCATAATGACACTTAACGAGGACAGGAAACAAACCAAATATGGACACAAGAGGCAGGAACACATGACACACAGGACACAACTGTAACACTAGGCTTTACGTCGCATTTTATTAATACATTCAAAAATAATGTAGGCTGCAATACCAGTAAATAAAGCAAACAAATATACATCGGAGCGCATCACAATGTCCCTCAGCTCATTTTTTCTTTCACTTTTTTAATCTGGAAATGATGTAAAGGGGTCATTGGATGCCCATTTTCCACAAGTTGATATGATTCTTTAGGGTCTTAATGAAATGTCTTTAACATACTTTGGTTAAAATTTCTCAATGGTAGTGTAAAAAACACCCTTTTTACCTTGTCAAAATCAGCTCGGTTCATAGCAAGCCATTTATTTCCTTGCATGTTACTTGAAATGCTAATGAGCTCTGCTGACCCCTCTTCTTCCCACCCTCTCTTCCGTGGGGTGACGAGCAGACTGTAAACTTTAGCTGCATTTAGCCGTGAAATTTGCTAACTTGCCCATTATTAAGGCGATTTGCAAAGATTCATAAAAAAACCCTTATACTCATTTCTTCTGTAGATGAATCTGGATCACGAATGATTCACACAAACATAGATGCATTTAGGCAGATCGGGGATTGATGCATTCCATTCAAAAATGAAAGTAACTTTAATCCTCTGCGTCTGAGAGGGAAGAGTTACAAGAAAGAATATGAGGACAAAATAAATGTATATATTTTTTGTTTGTAGTTTATTTAGAATATATTTAGCTATCACACAAAATAACTTGAGATTCACTTGCGAGTGCAGTTAAACAGTTTATTAGGAACAATCAAAGCTGTCTTTCAAAGCTGACTTTTTAGCATCATTACTCCAGTCACATGATCCTTCAGAAATCATTCTAATATTCTGGTTTGCTGCTCAAAAAACATTTATTATTATTATTTTTATTCTGTTGAAAAGAGCTGAGAAGATTTTTTTTTGTTGAATAGAAAGTTCAGAAGAACAGCATAGTTTGTAACATGATAAATGTCTTTATCATTACTTGTGTGCTAAATAAAGTTTTAATTTCTATATGCTGACTACAAGCTTTTGAATGGTACAGTGTATATTGTTACACTTGGAGTAAGACTGAAGTAATGAAGAAGAGAATTCTTTACAAAAACATTACAAAACCTGGCATTTTCATAGTGTATATTGTTTATGTGCTCTGAAGGAAAAAAACAAACAAAAAACTTTTCTGGGTTAAAAAACACATTATTTCATTGCTATTATGACTATACAGAAATAAAAGTAGACCCTTTGCAGTTTCAAATGATACCTTATTCTTATCTGTACGATCAAAACTGACAGAGTATTTTTAGTTCTTTTCGCGGTCATAAAGATAATACGAGACAGCCCGCACCGGTGCAGGCTTCGACCCCAAGGTAAGCCAATCAGAGACAGAGTAGGGCGGGTCCATTCCTGCCATTGCCAACAGGGTCCATTGCCAACAGGGGGAAAAAACGCTGCAGGTGATGTGACACAGATGACTCGCAGATCTGACGACGACCGCCCGCCCTCCTCAAAATTTTTTTTTTTACAGATCTACACGATTCACGTGAATGACCTATTTCAAGGTGAAAACGGCGAATTTCGCCGAAAGGTGACAAATTTGCACCCCTGTGGTTAGGAGTTGCCATTAGGAGCTTGTGATGGCGCTGAGGAGACAGAGATATGTGCAAATCTTTCAGGAGAGGAAGAATGATCTTGAAATGTTTGAAGACGAGCAGTTAATCAAACGGTTACATTTCCTCAGTTATTCAAAACGAGCAAAGAACATTTACATTACCAAAGAACATCATAACTGACTTCAGTCTAGCATGAGTATTATATAATCTTTAAAAAACACTCCCGTTATAATGAAGTTACCTACACCGTATGATGAATAAATCTCTTAGCCCTTATTTACACTGCACACGTCTGTGGCGCGTTACGGCTCCGACACGGCCACCGGAGCTGATTGCGGCCACACCAGCTGTACCGCGGCAAGTTTCTGAAGCAGCTCTCTGCGCTGCATCATTAAAGATTGGTGCCTATATTTTTGATGGATAATAATAATAATAATCGCCTTGCTGTCGTCAAAGGCATCAGCAACAGGCGTTATCTCTAACTATCGTCGATACACTATACTATCATCTATCAGCACAACCATAAACTGGGTTGTGATGACGCTTCGTTTCCTTGCCATAGTGTATTCTCTTGAAAATTCTTTATTGTCAAATGTGTGTTGAATGTAAACTCCTATTAGGAATTTAACCATTCAATGTGAATTTATCTGAGAATATTCTTAAATAAGAAAATCTATTCGGTGATTGGTCCATGTGTCGTCATCCAAAATCCCATTTCTGGCATAGCAAAGTGTCGTGAATCATCTCTAAGGCTGACACTTAAGATTTAGTCCTACACTTCGCTTAAATTACGACTGCGATGCTTGATAACTAACTTTTAAGCACAGCTTTGAGCCAATAATTTTTTTATTCTTAAGTCAATTCTTAGCAGTGTTCTTGAGAGTAATTCTTAGAGGCTTGATAAATATGGGCCCTGATCACCTGCACCTGTCACAACCAATCAGCACACAGCATTTAACCCGCTCACCTCAGTTCTCTGTTGTCTGGTCTTGTTGTTCCTTTCTGGACACTACCTGACTACATATCTGCATGTGCTTACCTTCTTCAGTTCCTCTGCATCCAATCTCTGGATCCAGCTCACCAACACCACCTCATCCATACCTGCAAAGAAAAAATTGTTATTCACTGAAATACCTTTGCATTGCTTTATTGACCATATTCTCACCTGCTTTCCACGTGTATCAGCCAAAATCTGGAATAAACCTGTTGTTTTGGATTACCTTGTTGCATTCTTCTGTTTTATGACTGTGATAAAGTTCTATAAAGGAAGGAAAAAGTCTGAGTCAGCGTGACTGAGGCTCATGGTATTTTATTATAAAGTTTACAGTTCCAAACAAGGGCGTGCTCTTGCGCTTAAAGTAAACATAAATCCACAGCACTTTGACAATTCTTTACACCGTGCAACCCTGTAAGAACTGCCACGAGTCCTCAGTCTGTCTCCCTCTCTGCCGCTTCCCAGGGGCCTTTAATGGTCTCTCCACACCAATCACTCCAAGGAGACCCAGGTGAATGTCACATTGCACTCTCCGTCTGCTCTATCCTGCTGCAGACTTCGCTAAAACAGTAAAA
>JALXFT010003488.1:0-35000 GCA_023376895.1 Aspiorhynchus laticeps
AAGTCTAAGACAAGGCACAGAAAACGCAACAAAAACAAGAAAGAGCTGATTTGTGAGGAGAACAATCACGCTTATTTTCTGAAACCAAAATAAAGCTGAACACCTCAAAATTGCAAAAACAAAAACTCAATATCCTTCAAAAAGGTCTCTTCAGTATAACGGATAAATAAAATAATGTTAAGTAAAATTAAAAAGTCAGTCTTCTTGCACTGGATGTGCTGGTTTCGGCCTCTTCGCCAGCTGCAGTCATGTCCTCATATCATATACAGGTATAAAACACCTGTGATTCACAACTACTGGCTAAGGAGCTCACATTCACGTAAAGTAGCCTTGTTGGTAAGTTTGGGTGAGTAAGGGCAAAATGCACAAGATATAGTACTTTCAGTGCCCTGTAGTTGGCGATATCGCATCTTTTGTAGCAGAAATAAACTGCTGCAGAAAAGCTAGGTGCCATGCAAAATGTCATGTGTAAATGCAAAACTCATTTCAAATGTAGTGGAGTAAAGAGTACAGATACTCATTCAAAAATGTAGTGAAATAGAGAGTAAAAGTTGCTAATGTCTTTGATACTCAGTAAAACTACAAAGTACCCGAAAAGATACTCAAGTACAGTAATTAGTTACATTTACTCAAGTACTTCACACCTCTGCCTATTACTCATTAAGAGAACAGGAACAACCCCTTTAGACCATGCGCCGGGAGCGCTAACCGTTTCTCCCATCGTTATACTAGCAAAAGTGGATTCGGAAAGTGCACATGCGCCATGCGCTTTAGACCATGCGCTTAGATCGTTAAAATAGGGCCCACAGTCTCCATCAGGAGATGGATCTATAAGAGCACAATGAATCAAATCAAAACCTCAAAGCTGTACAGATTCAATCAGTCCAGTTCCAGCATTACTCTTCTCCCTATAGAGAGTCAGAATATGAGGAGAAAAAGCAAAAACAAAAGAGAGAGAGAAACAACAGAGTTTCAGTTCCTTTGAGCAGCTGCAGGATCAGTTCAGTCACTGTGACTCTGACTGACCGAGGTTTTTGTACGACTCTTTATCACTGTGTGAAAACATTACCACTGTGTGCACTGTAACAGTAATAATGTCCAGCATCTTCAGTCTGGACTCCACTGATGGTCAGAGTGAAATCACTGTTAGATCCACTGCCACTGAATCTAGATGGAGTTCCTGAATGAAGGGTGCTTGCATAATAAATCAGGAGTTTAGGAGCTTCTCCAGGTTTCTGTAAGTACCAAGCTAAACCATCACCCCCACTATATCTGTACACATCTGTGCTGGTTTTACAGTTGATTTTGACTGTTTCTCCTGGTCGAGCTGCTGTCGTTGAGGGACTCTGAGTGACGGTGATCTGTCCTCTACACTCTGAAACACAACAAGAAGAAAATCAACTCAAAACTTTGACAATATACTTGAAGAAATGAATTGATATCAAACTTGTGCTCCACAAACCTTGAGCAAACGCTGTGAGAGTCCAGATGAAGATGATGATGAAGGTCATGTTGATGAAGATTGTTGTGTGTGTCAGTGATGAAGTGTTAAACTCACAGCACTATAAACACTCTCAGAGCACTGAAGCATCTGATCAATATGCAAATGAACTGATCCTGTATTTAAATAAGCTTCTAAATGATAAATAAGATTACTTGTTAATTTCATCCTGTCTATCATTGTATCTGCTCATCACACTATTTAATCTTTTTTTATTGTTTTATCTTTTTAATTACGGGATTTGACTATGATTATGGATGAATTAATAACTTTAAACAGTTTCATTAATCTGTTATTGTATATGAATTTATCACATGTATTTCAGCTCAGTTGGTTTGAGGGACCTTAAGAAACATATAGACAGCAGCGATGCATACTGGCTTGTATGGTGCATTGTGGGAATGTTTTGAGCGTGAATGTTATGTGATCCCTGAGTAGTGCACTGACTAGTGAACTAAGGAACTGACTGAGACACACTCTTACTGACTGACTCATATGTGCACATTGTCATGCACAAATCATGATTTATCAATAAAATAGTTTAAAATTTACAACTAAATCAAACCACATGAAGAAAGACTCCTGATGGCCCAAAAGTGTAAAGATTAAATGTTTAAATAAATAGCGATAAATATATATTTAAAGGGGAGGTCTAATACTATTTCATGCATTCGGACTAGTTTACGCTGCTAACAAGTTGGATTCTCATGCTAAACATGACTAAAGTCTCAAAAACACGTATGACAGAGTATTTCTGTGCCAAAAACACTCCCTCAGGGTTTGTATAAGTTTCTGATTTTTTTTTTTTCTAGCATGTGTAATGCCTTTGTGGAGAGAAAGGACACACACACCCACACACTAAGTGCAACCACAAATTCCTTAGGCTTAAATAAATTTTCTTCACTATCTGCAAGTCATAAAATTGACAGACGAACAGCACCTCACCCAACTGGCTGGCCGGTTTCCTGCCATGCTATCGGGTTATCATCTCAAGGAAATCTCTAAAAACCAGTAGAGCTTTGAGGGAAACGTCTGCTAATGGCCCAGTGACAAACTTTATGGTCCAGGATGACCGTTTAACGCATAATTCAATAAGGCGAGACTGTTTTACGAGAGAAGTCTGAGTGCTGAAGTTTTGCAGATGCACCCTAAAGTGATGTTCTCATGACCTCATAACCTCGCTCTTTTTCTCCCACATTCCACAGCTCGTTTCTGGTCTTGGACCTTGCTAAAAGGACTCAAAACTTTTATAAAGTGTTCCAAAAGACAATTAATAATTGTATAGCTACTGGGCTATTAAAGCAATATACTCAAAAGCAATATATACAATATATTTTACAATATATATAGTCAGGTTGCATTTTATGAAATGAAAGTAAGCTTACTGTGTTATTGTAATCAATGGTATTTTTGTGTAATCTTTGGAGGTATAATTTTCTCCTGTAAAGTGAGTACTACACTTATAGCATCATATGCATGATGTGTTGTTTTTAATCTTTAATTTGAACCCTTTTGTGTGTCTTAGCAGGAAAACTATTAACGTGTAGGAAATTGGAAATTGGTTTCATTTTAACGGCCGTGATAAATGCAACAAGTTGGTGTAAATGAAAGTTGACTTCTCTGATCCTAATGTATGATTATAACACATATAGAAATCTGCCAGGATATTTTCTTCATGTGACAAAATAACTAAGCAGATAAAATTTACGCACGGAAGATTGATCCATGTGGGCGGGGCTCCGCCCCCAGGAACCATTTAATTGGAAAAGCGCTGGTGGACGCCCTGACGTCAGTCCATCTAAAAAGTGGACCCCTTCGCTTGCTCTCTGCTCTCTGCTTGAAAATCGCGCGTTTCTTGAAACTTGGAGCGGCTCCAAACAAGCTCCTAGCCTTAACATCTGGCCGAGTTTGAACATTGAACCAACACTTAGTCAAATCTCTGAAGAAACCCTTGAAAGTCTGAAGCTATGTGAAAGGAACTCAAGAGCGTCAAACAGCACCCAGAGCCAACCAAGCAACAACCGAAGGGCATCCCCAGAGTGACGTCACGCGACGAGGACACGCGGGATTCCCTCGAGCCATACAGATCCTTTCAACTTAAAAGCAAGTATCAAACAAAACCTCTAAAGTGGCTGAATCGTGTGGTATTTATCTCTAAAGTAAAGACACTAGAGTTCTCCTCTTGATGATCGACACGGGTAAAATCGTGTGGAAATAGCAAAACAGTGCTATATTTTAATCATTCTCAATTGCAACAATTCATTGCCTGTGTGTATGTATTTTGTTTTGTGTTATTTAGCTTAGTTCGTGTATTTTAGTAAGATAGCAAATAAACTCTTGTTTGATTTATAGAGAAGTGTTCTGTATTCTGTTGTGTAATATTCAAATCAAACTTTGCCCAGATTACGTTACCTATGCTCATAACTGTCATAAGGTTATTTAAATAATTCTGTATTATTATATCGTGACCACGAGAATAAACAGAATTTCTCAGATATACTGAAATCTACCAGCTCGCTGGACGATTGTTAGATAAGGTATAAGTTGGACGATTTGATTAATATCAATTGATCATATCAATATGAGATCGTAAGATTCCCTAAAGCTAAAATAAAGCTTAAACCAAAGAGCTAAATTAAACAATGTATTGTTTATAAAAATCATTACACATGGCCCTATATGAGGTCATAAAGGGTGGAATTACTTGTATGGGCACTTCTCCCAGAAGAGCGCGCACACATCAACCAGAGCGAGAGCAAAAACGCACATCAACGTGCTTCGTTCGGGTTACGTAAGTCATCGGGATCCGATTCTGGATCGAATACATATAGCTGGATCTAATTTTTAGCCATAGTGAATTTGTCTCACATAAGGGACATGTTTTATTGCTCTATTTATTACAATTATTTTATGTATAATAGACTTTCAACTAGTTTACATGTTTTCTTAATCCATTTTATTCCTCTCAACATTTTTAGGGTGTATGGCTGTTCTCAATTCCAAGAATGCAACGAACGAACTCGGAAGGACGCGAGGACACAGAATGCACTCTTATGAGATGTGCTGCGTTCTTGCTTAACTGACCGCATAGTCTCAGCATAAGCAGCGGCCAATGAATATAACATAACATTACAAACAAATGTCATAACTTATTAAAACATTTCATACTATTATATTATTTTCAGATAATTGTATATCATTTTATTTTACAGTGTTATATGTTTAACTATGACTATATTAAGATTCATTTTAATATGCTAATAAAAATACTGCAGACTTTCTCCTGGTCTTATAACTTTCTTAAAATTAAGCAAAACAAGATGATAAATGTTTACTTTCAAGAGCCGTCAAGTATTTGGAAAAGCGAGTTTAAAGCTTACAGGCTTCCGTACACCGCAGCGTCTTCTGGGATTTCTAACGGCTCGATTCTCTCAAGTCTGCACTCGATGCATCCTCGATATCAAGAACACATCCGGGAACTTTCATACGTCCTCTGTACTTGTGTTCTTGAACTTCCACAGTTAATGATGACGTAGAACGAGAACACAAGGACGCAAGATCGCTGAAGAACGCATATTGAGAAGCGGCCTATGTCTTTAAGAAATGCATGGTTGGCCTGTGATGATACCAGTCATATGACAGGAAGCAGAAATAAACACTTAAAATATAAGACACAAATAATAAGGTCAAAGTGTGTTAAAATAAAGAATATATTAAATCAACAACAGATAAATAAAGCTGTATTTATTTTTTTCTGAAAGAAACCGGAAAATAATTTAATTAATTAATTAAGGTGTTTTTTTTTGTTTTTGTTTTTTATACAAACCTCAACCCCCAAAACCTGATATGCGAAGAAGAAGAAGAAGAACAACAACAATTGAACTAATACAGTGATAGTTTTATTAGTTATTTTTGCACCGAACTTAAACTGCAAACTGTCACCTGAATGAATTTTTACAAAGCCTGTTTTTAGCAATACAACAAAATTTTAGTGAAATATATTGATTGGAAGATACATTTTCATTATCAACTTCAATGTTAGACAATTTTATTTAAAGCATCAAAGATCAGATGTGAATAAACATTAAAAAAAATCTTTTAAAAATGTTAAATTAATTAAAATTTAATTTGAATTAAAAAATGATACAGTAAAGCAAGATGAAAATCAACACAGTGGTACTTGGGGAGATGCAGAACAAGAATCTGGTGGAGTTTGCAGAAAATATTCTGATCAATATGCAAACACACTCCAGATCATTTACCTGAAGACAGCAGATTCATCATTTTGCCATCTTTGCTAATAAATCTCTATTTACCATTTACCAAATCTCTATTTATCTTTATTTCTTCTAAAACAGACACTCATGATTTACTGCACGTTATTTTGGGTCAAGCTTGTTTCTCCAAATACTGTTTTAATGATCAGATTCATTCAGACTTGAAACTGAATGCTGAGAGCATTTAATACCTGTCTTACACAATTCATATCATGATGCTACTGTATAACAGGTCAAAGGTCATCCAATAGGGAATCACCATCATGGGAGTCGGACTTGTAACCCAAAGGTTGCGGGTTCGAGTCTCGGTACCGGCAAGGATTGTTGCTGGGGGGAGTGAATGACCAGCGCTCTCTTCCACCCTCAATACTACGACTGAGGTGAGACCCTTGAGCAAGACACCGAACACCCAACTGTGTGTGTTTGTTCACTGCTCACTTAAATGAACATTTTGTGTTGTTTGAGAAGAATTCATGTCTGATGTTGAGGAGCTGATGTTGAGTCTCATGTCAGTGTGTGTGAGTGTGTTTCTCTCTCTCTCTGCTGGAGTTTGTGTTTATTTGAGTGTGACGGAGGTTTTTGTACGACTCTTTCACTAGAATGAAGCACTGTGGTACACTTTTGGTGGAGGAACTAAACTGACGATCGGTAAGTCTCTTCAATTTTATCATCAAAATGTATGATATGTGTTTCATTAATTTTAATTCATTTTTAGATTATTTTGGCAAAAAAAATTTTTTTATTATAATAAATGTTTTTTTTAAGTTTCTTTAATAATTGCAATATTTTATTTATTTCATCATTTACTTAAGTTGTATATTTCGTATTGTTTTTAAATCTCATTTATCATTTTACATGAATAATTTAACTTATCTGTAAAATATTATTGTATCTTAATTTATAGATGTCAATTATATCTTGATATATATAATTTTGTCTATAATTAATTGTAAATTGAACTATTAATGGTTTTTAAATGCATGAAAAAGTTTGATAATACAGACTAAATGTAATTGTGTAGGTGTCATCACCAGACAAAGAGTAATTTAGTTAATGAGCATGTTAAAAATCAGTCATTTAAGATATTAAGTTTAATAGAATCATCATAATACAAACTTAAAATTGTGTTGAAAATTACAATTGATTGTTAGTGTCAAAATAGAAGAATATTTTTAAAATACAAATAATATTGCAATTATTTAAATTTGTTTTCTATATCTTATGACAAAATCACAATATATTAATTAATTTTCATGTGGACAATGTTTTTTATTAGATTGAGATAAAAAAATACATGTTCTGTAATTTACTAATTCTGAAATAATCTAATTAGTATATTTCTTTCATTACTTATTTACATTTTATAATTTATATTGGGAAGTAAGACAGGTATTAATTTATATATATATATATATATATATATATATATATATATATATATATATAATTTTGTCTATAATTCTTGGCAAATTTAACAATAAAGGGACATCATCAGACAACAAGGAACTTGAAGATCATTTTGAAAATTAATCATTTAAACTATTTAAACTATCAAATTTGCTGATGTTTATGATTGTGAATCTGAATAGCATGAATATTTCAAAAGTACAATTAATATTGAAATGATCATTAATTTTGTTCTCTAAGTCATATAGCCACATCACAATATAATCTTCAATTTACTTGAATAATGTTTCTCCAAAATTCTGAGGATTATTTCAAATGTAACTTATAAATATGAAGTCAAATGATCAGTTTTTCATTTCTGCTTCTGTTGTGTGTGTTTGTGTGTTTCAGCTGGTCCCGCAGTGAAGCCCTCCGTGTCTCTGCTGCCTCCCTCTTCTCTGCAGATCTCTGGAGACTCAGCCGCACTGCTCTGTCTGCTCAGCTCTTACTCTCCACAGGGGGCGCAGGTGAGCTGGACGCTGGACGGGTCAGAGGTCACCGAGGGGGTACAGACCAGCGCAGAGAGCGAGCGGGACGGACGCTACAGCCGCAGCAGCGTCCTGAGCCTCAGCAAAGCACGCTGGGAAGACGCAGAGCGCTTCGTCTGCAGAGTAACACATGACGGAGCTGCTCAAGAGACCTCGTTCCTCAAGAGCTCCGAGTGCTGATGTTTCTCCAGTGAAGAGCAGCAGGATTCACAGCAGTCACGTGATTTACAGCTCAATACTCAAGCAGTCTTTCAATCTGCTGCCATTGCTGTTCATTCAATAAAGCTTCTGAACGCCTTACATTTGTGTTCGACTGCATCATTGATCAGTGTGTCCTTCCTTCACTAAAGTTTCAGCTGCTGTTGATGGATTGTAATAGTTGAGAACAGCTGCGTTTAGCAGTAAATGTGAACTGAAGCTCTTGGGGTTTGAACATGGTCTCTGGAGACGGAGCTGCTCTATTCTGAGACGATCAGAATCACTAAAGCTGTCAATGCAAATCTGATTTACACCTCAAACTCACAGTTTCACTGTTTGATCGGTTCAACGCTCTGAACTGAACAGTTTCACTTCTGCTCATGCAGTGATGAGAAAGTTTGAGTGGTAGTTTTCATAAGACTTTTATAAAGAATACATTATAATTGTATAAGGTATGAGTGCAGTGCAATCTACAAAAACTCCACATATTTGAGTCAAACCTGTCTGTCACAGGACAGATCACAGTCTAATGGAGCTGATTTGACTCCTAACTCTGTTCTGAGCTCATGTGTAGTTGCTGTGTTTGTCTCTGTGTGTCAGTAGTGAGTGATAGTGTTTGAGCAGCTGCAGGATCAGTTCAGTCACTGTGACTCTGACTGACAGAGGTTTTTGTACGACTCTTTATCACTGTGTGAACACATAATCACTCGCACAATAAACACCACTTGTTCTGCAATGAAAACTCTGACAGTAATAATGTCCAGCATCTTCAGTCTGGACTCCACTGATGGTCAGAGTGAAATCACTGTTAGATCCACTGCCACTGAATCTAGATGGAGTTCCTGACTGAAGGGTGCTTGCTCTATAAATCAGGAGTTTAGGAGCTTCTCCAGGTTTCTGTAAGTACCAAGCTAAATAATGTCCCCAAGAACTGTGGTAATACACATCTGTGCTGGTTTTACAGTTGATTCTGACTGTTTCTTCTGGTCGAGCTGCTGTCGTTGAGGGACTCTGAGTGACGGTGATCTGTCCTCTACACTCTGAAACACAACAAGAAGAAAATCAACTCAAAACTTTGACAATATACTTGAAGAAATTAATTGATATCAAACTTGTGCTCCACAAACCTTGAGCAAACGCTGTGAGAGTCCAGATGAAGATGATGATGAAGGTCATGTTGATGAAGATTGTTGTGTGTGTCAGTGATGAAGTGTTAAACTCACAGCACTATAAACACTCTCAGAGCACTGAAGCATCTGATCAATATGCAAATGAACTGATCCTGTATTTAAATGAGCTTCTAAATGAAGATTGCTCGTTTATTTCTTCCTGTCAATCATTGTATCCACACATCACACTGTCTAATCATTGTTTTTTACAATTATTTTGACTGGTGTTTTATCATCTGTTGGTTTATTACAGAATGGACTATGATTATATTAATGGCTTTAAATATTTTGATTATTCAGATTTTTGTACATGAATTAAACATGTATTTCAGCTCAGTTGGTTTGAGGGACCTTAAGAAACAACACTATAGACAGTAGTGATGCATACTGCTTTATGGTGCATTGTGGGAATGTTTTGAGCATGAGCGTTATGTGATCCCTCAGTAGTGCACTGACTAGTGAACTAAGGAGCTGACTGAGACACTCTTACTGACTGACTCACATGTGTGAACATTTTCATGCACAAATCATAATTTATCAATGTGTGAAATAATAAAAAAAAAATAGCATAAAATTTACTACGAATTAAATCACATGAATAAGGAGTCATGTTAGCAGAAATACAGTATATAACTCTAAAATGTTAAAATAAATAACAATAAACATCTATTTAAAAATTTAGCAATACCATTAGCATTATATTTCAGTCCCAAGAACATATTTGTGCCTTTTATACCTCTAGATTTGTCCTTTTGCACTGATTTTTATTATGTGAAATTATGAAAATGAAGGTTGACCCGACAAAGAAGTAAAATCTAAACTAAAAATCACTCCAGAGACTGTATTTACATTATCATTCAAAAATATCTTTAGCTGTATTAAACTGATCAAAACTACGGTAAAAACTGTAAAATTGTGAAATATTACAATTTAAAAGAACTGTTTTTTATATGAATATATTTTTAAATATAATTTATTTCTGTGATGCGCAGCTGAATTTTCAGCATCATTACTCAGTCTTCAGTGTCACATGATCTTCAGAAATATTTTTTTATATGCTGATTTGCTGCTCAAAATAATTTCTGATTATTATTGTATATTATTGTTCGGCTTCATATTTTTTTGGAAACTGATGCAATTTATTCTTCAGGATTCTTTGATGAATAGAAAGTTAAAAAGAACAGCATTTATTTCAAATATAAATCTTTTGTAAAATTATAAATGTCTTTTGATCAAATTAATATGTATTTGCTGATAATATTACTTTCTCTCAAAAGACAAAAAAAGGATCTTAATTTCCACACGAAAATATGATATATATTGCCCTATATTAAAAGTGATAATCCCATATGTTATGATATATAATTTTCACATGCATTTGGGTAGATGAAGTTATAAGTTTATATATATATTAAACCCATAACAAAAGTTCTACATGTCCATACGTTAATAATATCTATGCAAAGTTTTTTTTTCCATGTAGTATATGTAGCAACCATATATGTGAACATATGCAACTTTATTAAAAGAACATACAAAAATAAATAAATAAATAAATAAAATGGATGGATGGATAGGCCTACATGACATATATGTCCAAAAATATTTTAAACATACATCATACATAAACATACATAATATATATGGGATAGATATAAATATATGATGTTAATATATTGAATTGTTCCGATTTAGAATAGATTTCATGTATGTTCTACTTCGTAAATCAAAATATTTCATATGTGGAAATGTAATATTTGTACGTATATATATTACATTTGTGAATGGGAGATCTCAAAGTGTTCAACAGTAGTATACAGTAACTGAGATTGAACGCTGGTTTTACTGGGACAGGTTTTAGCTTCGTAAATCATCAGCGTCATCATCTGCTCTTTATGTGAAGCATTTGCTGAACCAACGTTCAATTATTGAACTGAGTTTCTGTAACTGAATTGAAGTTCAGGAATTATAGGAGCTGTAGCTGTGTGACTGAAAACAGCTGCATGAGTGTCTGTGAGATGAGCTCCAATCTCCATCAGGTGACGGATCTACAAGAGCACAATGAATCAAATCAAAACCTCAAAGCTGTGCAGATTAAATCAGTCCAGTTCCAGCATTACTCTTCTCCATACAGAGAGTCAGAATATGAGGAGAAAGAGCAAAAACAGAAGAGAGAGAGAGAGAAACAACAGAGTTATTTCAGATCCTCCTCTGAGCAGCTGCAGGATCAGTCACTGTGACTCTGACTGACCGAGGTTTTTGTACGACTCTTTATCACTGTGTGAACACATCTTTACTGTTGATGTAGTGGTAACTCTGACAGTAATAATGTCCAGCATCTTCAGTCTGGACTCCACTGATGGTCAGAGTGAAATCACTGTTAGATCCACTGCCACTGAATCTAGATGGAGTTCCTGACTGGAGGGTGCTTGCTCTATAAATCAGGAGTTTAGGAGCTTCTCCAGGTTTCTGTAAGTACCAGTGTAGAGGTTGAACACCCCAACCCTGGTAAACTTCAGGACTGGTTTTACAGGAGATAGTAACTGTGTCTCCTGGTTGAACAGGTTTCACTGCAGGCGTCTGAGTGACTGTCACTCCAGCTGCTGATTCTACATCAAGAAGAATGAATAAACATTCAGAATTCAGTATTTGTTGAAGGACAGTATTTCTAGCACAGATGATCAGTTAGAATAGAGTGTGTTTATTTCCTCACCTGTGAAACAGTAGATAGTGAAGATCCAGATGAAGATGGTGATGAAGCTCATGGTTGCTGTTGGTTCAGATTCTCAGAGTTCAAACTCACAGAGTTATAAAATCTCCTGAAGCTTGTGCTGCAATGCAAATCATCTCTATGTAAATCTGTGTACGGGTTACAGCAGATGATGCACGTGAAACATAACAGTGTTTAGGATCTTTTCTCATGTAATGAGTGAAAAACATTGATTCATGTGTCTGATGATTCAAATGGCAGTTGAATCAAGAAGTCAGTGTGAATGAGAGGGCAAAGGTCATTCCAGAGGTCACAGGTCATCAAAACTTGTTAAAATCACTTTAATCATTAAAATGCATTTACAAATTATTTAGAAAAATCACGATGTCTAATGAAAACGTGATCAATAAATAGCAGTGCTTGTAGTAAAAAAAAAATAAGTGTCTGTACCCCCCTTATTTATTTATTTATTTATAATAAATAAATAAGTACTTTTTAATTTTCTTAATTCACAATGTATGTATAGTGCCACAATCAATCAATCTATCATTAAATAAAAGTTTTCAATACAAATGAGCAAAAGTTAAGCTGCGATACCAAACAGGACCACAGGGAGACACCAAAGACCTCCTGCCTTGACCTGACTACTACTCTACAGATCATTCAGAATCACTAAACCTCTGACCACCATATAATCTAAAACACCTTCAGCCAACATCACTCTTGCTTTTAAGCCAAATACACGCTGAAAATAATAATTTAATGACATCTGGACGCAAGTCACTATTCTATCCAATCTCTGATGAAACCATCCATGTTTTCTCTGTATTAGTGCTGTTTTGAACTTATTTGCTCACTGGATCCCTGGACTTTCTAGGAGTTTACTGGTTTAAAATAATGTGAACGCAGAAACCTGCCCTAGTGAAAAAAAGTATACTTTATTGTGTTTGTAATATATTCCCTGTTTTAATAGTACATTGCAAATATACTAACAAAAAATTTACTATTTTTAAATTTACAAAAAGTATATTAGCAGCATGCTTTTGACATCTAAAGAAAGATTTTTAGATAAAGAACACTGCTCACTGAAAAAAAAAAAGATTTTTGATGCTGTTTGATTCACTTTATTTAAACAATTCCTTTTGATTTAACACCATATATCAGGTTTCCTGTTCAAACATGACTGCATTAAACAGACTGGAAACAACCTTTATCTTTTATACTTACTTTTTAAATAATGTTTTTGGAGAAAATATGTTTATAGAGTATAGGGCTGCAAGTTATTATAACTAATTAAAAGCTAATCAAATAAATACATAAACAATAGTACAAATATTTAATATTTACTAATATTTACTATTTCACTGGGGGAAAAAATTATTCATTGAATTTACTAAATTTTTTTAAGGAAAGTGGATGCAATCATTTTATTTTAGCTACATTTAAATAAACAAATTTAGTTGACTAACTTTCAACATTTTTATTTAAATGTAGCTAAAATAAATTGTTTGCAACCACTTATCTTAAAAAAAATATAATTTTTTCAGTGTACATAAATCTTTCATATTACGCCTACATTAAGCCTTTTAATTGTAATAACTTTTACTTTGGCTATGATGACAAAATATATATATTTTTAGCGTTTCCTAAAAAGATTAAAAAACCGCGGCGGTCAGTCGCGTGACGTCACCCGTCCAATCACAGCTGAGCTGAGCTCATTCACTCAAAGAGTCACGAAGCAGAAAACGGTAAGCATTTCAAGCTTATTTATTCCTATTTAAAGCACGTTTGAACGTTTATGATTTATTTTCGTATCCTATTATTTTAACCAGCTCCCCGGGCGCCGCAACATGGCTGCCCAAATGCAGAGGACAAATTCTGAGTATGGGTCACCATACTTGGCCAAACACCACTTCCCTTTCCTTTCCCTTTCCCTAATGCAAAGAGGAACTAACACGCTATTACATCAAAGTTATCAATGGCAAGTGTTAAATATGCAGTGTTTTACACCACATTTTGTCAGTGGAAAAATAAAAAATCTTTTTTGTGATATTCTTTCTCAGTCGGACACAGACAAACAAGTCTGAATTTTTGTCTTTTAAACCAGGAAGATGGCTGACAGATCTAACCGACTCTCGCGACAAACTAAAGCAGGTAAGACAAACCCACACATTCACTATATTACAATAGTTTTAAACTTTGTGTTAATCGTTATTTATGATCCGCTTCGTCAGTTTCATCAAGCATATCCATGTGATGCTAATTAAGTTTACTAATGCAGCCGAAGCCCCGGTAAACAAAGTGGCTCGAGGAGCATTTATGATGGCTGTTTTGCTAACTTTATTTACCATTTCAGACTGATATTTGCTCCTCACGTTTTTTAATTTGAAACTCATACTTGCATATGTTTTTGAAATCAGTATTTTCAGAGCAAAGGCAGCGTGGAGTGCTGGGATGTCAAAGTCAACAAGATGTCTGCAATACTACGAACCTAAAGTGAAGAAAGTAGAATTCACATTGATTTAATTGATGGGTTTTAGTGTCATGCGAGATGTAAACCATCATTTTTTGAAAGTTGTTTTTTAAAAGAATATTTCTTAATTTTTGGATGAATTGCTATTCTTGTAAATGTAGCAGCACAAACGGGTCTTCTGAAGCAGTACAAGACAGGTGTCACGGTGCACACACGAGGAGGATACAGGAACACGGAGATGAGGAGTAAACTCAAGATAAATCCAGGCAAGGCAAGGTAGACACTGACAGAAACACCGGTGAGTAACGAGTATACCAGACGACACGAAACTGAACAGGCAGGAACTTAAATACACAGGTTAATAACACAAACACAGCTGGACAAGAATTAACTAATGATCACACTAAACAAGGACAGGAAACAAACCAAATAAGGACACAAGAGGCGGGAACACATGACACACACGACAGAGGATTGACAACAGGGGCACATTCAGGCCCAACGTTTTGCTACGGTTTCTGGGTTGAACGACATGTTTCCTGGAAACGGTGTGCAACGGGGTTTGAGATACGTTTTCTCTTGTTTGGTGGGTGTGTCAAAAATGTCAGCCCAATCAGCAGCAACATGTATATAAACCACGCGGTATTAAAGAGACAGCTCGCACAATGGGTTCAAGTGAACTCATTTAATATGTGTCCACTGCAGTTCGGTATACGCATAATTGAAGATATTAGAAGACATGTTTGTCCTAAGAGTTTTTAGTTACATAGCATATCAACATGATGACTAAAGTCCTGCTGGAAAAGGAAATCAGCATCTCCATAAAGCTTGTCAGCAGATGGAAGCATAAAGTGCTCCAAAATCTCCTGGTAGACAGCTGCATCGAATTTGGACTTGATAAAACACAGTGGACCAACACCAGCAGACGTCACGGCACCCCAAATCATCACTGACTTCAGAAACTTCACACTGGAATTCAAGCAACATGGATTCTGTGCCTCTCCTCTCTTCCTCCAGACTCTGTGACCTTGATTTCCAAATGAAATGCAAAATGTACTTTTATCTAAAAAGAGGACTTTGGAGCACCGAGCAACAGTCCAGTTCTTTTTCTCCACAGCCCAGGTAAGATGCTTTGACAATGTTTCTGTTTCAGAAGTGTCTTAGTAGCCCTTTTCCTGAAGACGTCTGAGCGTGGTGACTCTTGATGCACTGACTCCAGCTTCAGTCCACTCCTTGTGAAGCTCTCCCAAGTGTTTGAATCAGCTTTGCTTGACTGTATTCTCAAGCTTGCGGTCATCCCTGTTACTTGTGCACATTTTCCTATCCAATTTCTTCCTTTCAGTCAACTTTGCATTTAATATGCTTTGATACAGCACTCTGTAAACAGCTACACCTTTCAGTAATGACCCTCTGTGACTTACCCTCTTTGTGGAGGGTGTCAGTGTTCGTCTTCTGGATCATTGCCAAGTCAGCAGTCTTCTCCATTATTGTGGTTTCAAAGAACAAGAGATACCCAGAATTTATACTGTATGGATGGTCATTTATTGAAACTCAAATGTAAATATTCTAGTATTTTGAGATACTGGATTTTTGACTTTCAACAAAAAATTTTTTTTTAAATGTTTTACTTTACATGAAATTAATCTAGAATATATGAAACTTTTTCACGATATTCTAATTTTTTGAGATGCACCTGTATTTTAGACTGAAATTTAAATCATTGATCAACTCATGCATACACAGCCCAGACAAACACTGGTTCTTCACACCACACATCATGATATCCAAGAATGTTAGATGTAATGTAGTGTGCCACCATTTTTGATTCAGACTGTATTAGAAGAATGAATAACATATTAAATTTCAGTTTGCCTTTGACTCAATGTCATTATGCTTCACAAGAATACAAGTTGGGTCTTGAAAGTTCTAGTTATAGTGGGCTTTCTTAATATGGATTACAAAAAAGGTCTTGTGTGTTATATTTCCACTTGCACTTATCTTAAAGTTGCTGTGGGTTTGTATAAAGGTGTGTTGATTTATTATTTATATTTATTAATTAATATTTATTTGGTTGTTTTATTAATGAAAACCCAATTCAATTCAAGCTCAGGAACATTCAGCTGATACACCCCTGAAAGTTTTTCCCAATTAAATCCAGTTAACCGACAGCTCTAGAAGACATGTTGTGAAAATTACTAACTCTTTTTGAAACATACACTGAAAAAAATGATTCATTGAATTCACTCAATTTTTTTAAGGTAAGTGGTTGCAATCAATTTATTTTAACTACATTTAAATAAACTAATTTAGTTGAAAGTTAGTAAACTAAATTTGTTTATTTAAATGTAGCTAAAATAAATTGATTGCAACCACTTACCTTAAAAAAATTGAGTAAATTCAATGAATCATTTTTTTCAGTGTACTACAAGGTTTTAAATGAGCACAATACTGAATAAATACTACTCTGATCCTTCACACCTTATTTTCAATTATGAAAAGTTCAATGTCTTTCCACACAAGTCTTAATTTTATGATTTGTGACACATACTAACACTTTTTTTAATGCATTTAGAAAAAGGAGCCTGACCAGGTGCAGAAGGCGGCAGTCCCTATCATTGCTGTTGAGGAGGAAGAGGAAATGTCACGAGGAACCCACTGGATGTTTTGAATGTCTTTGAAGACGAAGAGATGATGTCAACCAAGTCTAGTGTCAGTGCGCTGCTGCTGCTTTTTGCACTTTATGCCCTTATTTAGAGTACACTAACATCTCAAAGCAGCTTTACAGAAAAGGCTTGTGTCTACATTACAATTTAGCCTGATCTGTACTATAAATACTATATTTGTCAACTTGAATAGTGTTATATCTCGTGATTTATAGTGATGCTACATGGGTGTACTCACTTCTGTTGTATACTGTATGTTTGACTAATTCACTGGAAGCAATATTGACGTGACATACTGATACAATTCCTCACATGATGTTCATTCTATGAAGTAGTATGGGTTTAATACAGGATATTTTCAGTCTTGTGTAGTAAAAAGAAAAAGTTGTATGAACATGCCCTCTGACTTTAACAAATGCTGTTCTTGCGGAGTTTTCACACACAAGTACATCTGATGGGCGAGCGGCCATCAGGCGCAAATGTAACAGAATTCACTTTATAGAATTGCAATATTTTTTGGACATGTATAATTTACAATTTTGTATTGTTTTTGTTTAGTTTTGTTTTACTGTATTTATTTTACATGTTTGAAATGTTTGTTTTTTTGTTTCTTTCGGCGTTCTTTTTATTTAAAAACATGGTCCATTTTGTTTTGCAATGCTAAAACCATTTGAGGTGTAAATAAACACTGTTTGAATTGTTAATAATCTGTCTCTGTCTGTCATTGAATTTATGTATTTATTGTTATGACCTTAAATAGTGGATTCAGCATTGGGGGGAAAATTAGTATATTTTTACTCAAAAATAATACATTTATAGTATATTGCTTGTGTGTTTCAAAGACACTCAATTAATTTGTAATGTACTCGTGATACAAAATAAGTACACATTAATATCACTAATCAAGCATGAAAATAGGCATGTACTTAAAGTGTACTAAGTATACTTGAAGTTGTTCCAATTAAGCATCAGAAAGTGCACTAAATACACTTAAAGTTATACTTTATTATAATTTAATTACAACTAAAATACACTAGTACAAAAAAAGGTGTTTCAAAATAGCACACTTCAGGTTAACTAATTATTAACACACTTGAAGTTATACTGGTAATTAGTCTGGCCGCAAGTATACTTAGTATATTTCTTTTCACTAGGGAGTTGATAATGAAAATTACTCTTCAATCAATTTATTTCACCAAACTTTCGTTGCTTTGCTGATCACAGGGTTTGTAAAAATGTATTCATTTGACTTGCAGTTTAATGTTGTTAAAATGGCCAAGAAAAGCTATAATTTTATTATTTTTTCAGACATTTTTTAAAACTTGAAAGGAGAGAAATGCTTTCTTCTTGACTGAGTTGAGTGTTGTGTGTTTGTCAGGCGTCACTCGTCCTAAAGTGAGCGTCCTGCCGCCCTCCAGTGTAAGACATGTTCCTGAATCAACATCTTTTGTTGATCCTGGATCAACATTACTGTCCAAAAATATAGACTTAACACAATCCCTACCCCTAAACCTAACCCTACCCATAATTTATTCCTAAAATCAGTGTGAAATGATAGCTGATTAACAAGGGTGTAGAAGCACCTAACCCTGATCGTAAGCCAAAAACAGATATTTCCTGAAAAGTTATATCTCAATTCTGATTGGTTGATTGTAATGTTGTTCCAGGATCAACATCCTTGTTGATCCTGGAACATGTTGTACTTGGTGAAATCATGCTCACCGATCTGCTCCTCAAAGAAGACAGCGACACTGGTGTGTGTGGCCAGCAAGGGCTTCCCGTCAGACTGGAGCCTGAGCTGGAAGGTGGACGGGAGCAGCAGGTCTCAGGAGAGCAGCGCTGGGCTCCTGGAGAAGGACGGTCTGTACAGCTGGAGCAGCAGCCTGACTCTCTCTGAGCAGGAGTGGATGGAGAGCGTCTCAGTGAGCTGTGAGGCCACACGGAGCGGTCAGCCTGCGCTCACTGGACACGTGACGAGACAGCAGTGTTCAGAGTAGATCTGCTGCTCTTCTCACTCATGTCTCACATGGAGACTAACAGCACATGAGTGACTCCTTCATTCTCCACATCCAGCTTCAGTCGCTCTCATCTGCAGCTGCTTTGTGTGATTCATACAAGACTATATGTGTGCTTTATTATTCATTCAGTTGTGGTTTTATTAAAATTCAATAAAGAAAATAAAATTGTGTATTTGAGTTATTTTGTGCCATTTTTGTTTTGGGCCTTTCATTGGATCAGAGCTTTAGCTCATATTTTATAAAACTTCACTCAGTGGAGCATGAAAACACCTGCAGATTCATGATGAAACAAGAACATGCGGCCAAATTATGAACCTCACAGATAAAATGGTTAGCTTTAATAAGATAACTTTAATAAGATAAAGTGTTGTAGATTTAAGTATTTATCATGTTAAAAACTAAAATGAATACTTTATATTTCATTCAATATTTATAAAATCTACTTGTTTGAGTGTGTGATCTGTTGAGTGAGTGATAGTGTTTGAACAGCTGCAGGATCAGTTCAGTCACTGTGACTCTGACTGACCGAGGTTTTTGTACGACTCTTTATCACTGTGTGAATGTAAGATCACCCTTACAAAAACCATCAGAATCTGTTCTGCAATGAAAACTCTGACAGTAATAATGTCCAGCATCTTCAGTCTGGACTCCACTGATGGTCAGAGTGAAATCACTGTTAGATCCACTGCCACTGAATCTAGATGGAGTTCCTGACTGGAGGCTGCTTGCAGCATAAATCAGGAGTTTAGGAGCTTCTCCAGGTTTCTGTAAGTACCAGCTGAAAAAGTATGTACTAGAACAGTGGTTCTCAAAGTGTGGTACGCGTACCACTAGTGGTACGTGAGCTTCCTCTAGTGGTACGCAGAGGAATCTCTGAATTAAATATCAATTAGGCCCCGTGTCCACCAAAGCGTTTTT
Organism: Aspiorhynchus laticeps; assembly: GCA_023376895.1. Taxonomy (NCBI): domain Eukaryota; kingdom Metazoa; phylum Chordata; class Actinopteri; order Cypriniformes; family Cyprinidae; genus Aspiorhynchus; species Aspiorhynchus laticeps. The sequence goes on from JALXFT010003488.1 coordinate 19,862, forward strand.
TTTTTCCCAGGCTAGCGAATTATTTTAATTGTTTTAAATGGGAGCGTATTTTTCATGCTGAGCACTCGGCATTTTTTTTTCTCGGCGCCGAGAGTTGAAGAATGTTCATCTTTGGGTAAAACTTAACGCTCATCACTGTAACATTTTAGTCAGCTAACCAATCACAGTGGAGGAGGGGTGGGACTAATACGTCACACCCTGCTTGTACTATGACGGAACAACAATGGAGAAGTTAATATTGCTTGTCTCCGAGTATTTATGTCTTTACCAGATGGAATTGCCAGAGTACCATAATATCGTTATGAAAAATAATGCTTGGAGAAACATTTCATTCGCGATACGTCTGCCATATTACTTCAGCGGATATTCCATATCATAGCAACCACAGCGTCTCAAAATACAAAAATACGCTGCGCTCACAGCTGGGCGTTTTCAGCTGGCTTTGGTGGACACGTGACCTGATTGTTGTCACATACAGCCTGTTAATTTTTTTCTTTTTTTTTAATCAAGTACTTTTTTATTTAAAAGTTAAATAAAAACTGTAAGTTACTCTACTTAAATGTTAAGTATGATACATTTTCATTTAATCTTTAAGTACAGTTTTTTAACATTTAAGTACAGTACAGTTTTTATTTCACTTTTAGGTACAATTTATTTTAATTTAATTCAGTTTTTTATTTACATGGAAGTAAGCACATTGCAGTGTTAATGTTCAAACTGTGTATTTGCAATGTTTTAAGAGGCTGAATAATAAACAATCTTATTAGGAATAAAACTGCCTTTGTTTTTTGTTTTTTGTTTTGTTTTTTACTATGCATAGTGCTACTGCATTTTAATGTTGGTCATAATGGTGGTACTTGGAAAGCCAAATATTTTCTGAGGTGGTACTTGGTGTAAAAATTTTGAGAACCACTGTACTAGAATAACTGTACACATCTGTGCTGGTTTTACAGTTGATTTTGACTGTTTCTTCTGGTCGAGCTGCTGTCGTTGAGGGACTCTGAGTGACGGTGATCTGTCCTCTACACTCTGAAACACAACAAGAAGAAAATCAACTCAAAACTTTGACAATATACTTGAAGAAATGAATTGATATCAAACTTGTGCTCCACAAACCTTGAGCAAACGCTGTGAGAGTCCAGATGAAGATGATGATGAAGGTCATGTTGATGAAGATTGTTGTGTGTGTCAGTGATGAAGTGTTAAACTCACAGCACTATAAACACTCTCAGAGCACTGAAGCATCTGATCAATATGCAAACACACGCAAGATCATTTACCTGAACACAGCAGATACACAGTTTTGGTCTTTAGCATCTTTGCTAATAAACCTCTATTTACAATCTTCAGAAACAGACAGTCATGATTTACTTCATTATTTTGGGTTGATCTTCTCCCCCAAACACTGTTTTAACGATCAGTTTCATTCAGACTTTGATGCTGAGAGCATTTAATACATGTGTTAGAGATTTTATATCATCCATGATACTGTATAACAGGTCAAAGGTCATCCGAAATGGAATGACCATCTAAAACTTGCTAAAGATTTCTTCATAAAGCAGGTAAACAGTATTATTGTAAATATGAAAAGTGTATTTTGGGACTGATTATGAAACAAGTATTCTCATGCAATAAGTATTTATTTAAAGATGAATATTTTGTACTGCTTTTTACAATAATTCATGTGTGATGTTGAGAAGAGCTGATGTTGAGTCTCATATCAGTGTGTGTGTGTGTGTGTGTGTGTGTGTGTGTGTGTGTGTGTGTGAGTGTGTGTGTGTGTGTGTGTGTGTGTGTGTGTGTGTGTGTGAGTGTGTGTGTGTGTGTGTGGTTCTCTCTTTCTCTGCTGGAGTTTGTGTTTATTTGAGTGTGACGGAGGTTTTTGTACGACTCTTTCACTAGAATGAAGCACTGTGGTACACTTTTGGTGGAGGAACTAAACTGACGATCGGTAAGTCTCAGCAATTCTCTATTAAAACGTATGATGTTTTAAACTTTTATTTTAATTTTGAGAATATTTAATCTAATATATGGTAACAAGATTCTTTTTTTATTATAAAAATGTTATATTGAAAAGTAAGAAAGATTAATTTATTAAATGCAACTTTTCACAATAAATGTTTTTCATCGTTAATTTTGGCTAATGGTATATATTCATTTTCACTGATATTATTATTATTATTATTATTTTACAGTGATTCCTATTTTATAAAAAAAAATCCATTTCAAGGCATATTTTTTATTTTTTATTCTTCGTAAAATTGAATGTGTTTTGAAATGTGTTACACAAAAGTTTAATGATACAGACAAAATAATTTAAATTGTTAAGGCATCATCATCATATAAAGAGAAAGGTTTAAATAATTCATAATTTAAGTTTACATGTATTGATATTTATGATTCTGAGTGTCTTAATATTTTCAAAATACAACAATGAAATGATCGTTTAAATTTGTTGTCCAAATATATCATCAATACGCATGTGGACAATGTTTTTAAAATCAGCTTGAGATTAAATTGTACTTTATTCAGAAAAGACAAATTACTGTATGATTTGCTTTATGTCTCCTTAAGAGAACAGATTTATATTTAAAGGTACCTGATACATTTAGTAGTACTGAATATTGATTTAACTGGAAATATTTTCAAACTTTATTCAGGATATTTGTGGTATATGAATGCCAGCAGTGATGTGGAATGACAGTAAAGATGAAGTGATTGTGATTTTGTCTGCATTATCACGTCTGCTCACTGAAGATTGTAGCTGCAGATGTGAAGAAGTGAGTTTTGTGTGTGTTTGTGTGTTTCAGCTGGTCCCGCAGTGAAGCCCTCCGTGTCTCTGCTGCCTCCCTCTTCTCTGCAGATCTCTGGAGACTCAGCCGCACTGCTCTGTCTGCTCAGCTCTTACTCTCCACAGGGGGCGCAGGTGAGCTGGACGCTGGACGGGTCAGAGGTCACCGAGGGGGTTCAGACCAGCGCAGAGAGCGAGCGGGACGGACGCTACAGCCGCAGCAGCGTCCTGAGCCTCAGCAAAGCACGCTGGGAAGACGCAGAGCGCTTCGTCTGCAGAGTAACACATGACGGAGCTGCTCAAGAGACCTCGTTCCTCAAGAGCTCCGAGTGCTGATGTTTCTCCAGTGAAGAGCAGCAGGATTCACAGCAGTCACGTGATTTACAGCTCAATACTCAAGCAGTTTTTCAATCTGCTGCCATTGCTGTTCATTCAATAAAGCTTCTGAACGCCTTACATTTGTGTTCGACTGCATCATTGATCAGTGTGTCCTTCCTTCACTAAAGTTTCAGCTGCTGTTGATGGATTGTAATACTTGAGAACAGCTGCGTTTAGCAGTAAATGTGAACTGAAGCTCTTGGGGTTTGAACATGGTCTCTGGAGACGGAGCTGCTCTATTCTGAGACGATCAGAATCACTAAAGCTGTCAATGCAAATCTGATTTTCAGCTCAAACTCACAGTTTCACTGTTTGATCGGTTCAACGCTCTGAACTGAACAGTTTCACTTCTGCTCATGCAGTGATGAGACAGTTATGAAGTTTGAGTGGTAGTTTCATAAGACCAGTTTATCAGGGATACATTATGATTTTATAAGGTATGAGTGTAGTAGAATCTACAAAAAAAAAAACACAATTACAAAACTGGAACTGACAAAAAAGTTGTGTTTTAGTTGATCTCAGATAACAATAGAGCTGATTCGACTCCTAACTCAGTTTTGAGTTCATGTGTAGTTGCTGTGTTTGTCTCTGTGTGTCAGTAGTGAGTGATAGTGTTTGAACAGCTGCAGGATCAGTTCAGTCACTGTGACTCTGACTGACCGAGGTTTTTGTACGACTCTTTATCACTGTGTGAACACATAACCACTGCTGTGGTAACTCTGACAGTAATAATGTCCAGCATCTTCAGTCTGGACTCCACTGATGGTCAGAGTGAAATCACTGTTAGATCCACTGCCACTGAATCTAGATGGAGTTCCTGACTGGAGGCGGTTTGCAGCATAAATCAGGAGTTTAGGAGCTTCTCCAGGTTTCTGTGAGTACCAGGCTAAAGGCTGATAACCCCAACCCTGGTAAACTTCAGGACTGGTTTTACAGGAGATAGTAACTGTGTCTCCTGGTTGAACAGGTTTCACTGCAGGCGTCTGAGTGACTGTCACTCCAGCTGCTGATTCTACATCAAGAACAATGAATAAACATTCAGAATTCAGTATTTGTTGAAGGAAAGTATTTCTAGCACAGATGATCAGTTAGAATAGAGTGTGTTTATTTCCTCACCTGTGAAACAGTAGATAGTGAAGATCCAGATGAAGATGGTGATGAAGCTCATGGTTGCTGTTGGTTCAGATTCTCAGAGTTCAAACTCACAGAGTTATAAAATCTCCTGAAGCTTGTGCTGCAATGCAAATCATCTCTATGTAAATCTGTGTACGGGTTACAGCAGATGATGCACGTGAAACATAACAGTGTTTAGGAACTTTTCTCATGTTTTGAGTCAAAAACATTGATTAATGTGTCTGAAGCTTCAGGTTTTCTGATGATTCAAATGACAGTTGCTTCAAGAAACAAGTATGTCACTGTCACTGTGAACTCCATGAGAGGGCAAAGGTCATTCAAGAGGTCACAGGTCATCAAAACATATTTTAAAGCTGCTTTAATGATTAAGAAATAAATGATCATTCAGATAACCAAAATTAATTTACAAAATGATTTACTTTTTTATTTATAAATAATTTCTAGTTTTCGTGCATCAAGACACATTTAGAGATGATGAGGCTGTTTTTGTAAACTGACACTTAAGATTTAGTCCTACACTTTGCTTAAAGTACGACTGAGACGATTGATAACTAACTTTTAATCGCAGCTTTGAGCCAAGAATTTTTTTCCACTTAAGTCAATTCTTAGCAGTGTTTTTGAGAGTAATTCTTAGAGGCTTGATAAATACGGGCCCAGGGCCCGTATTTATCAAGCTTCTCAAAGTGCCATTTTAGTCTTAAGTGCTGAGAATTCATGAAATTTACTCCTACTTTCAAACTTAAGTATAAAAGCAAGTTATCAAATTTCTTAAAGCTAAGAATCACTCTTACTCTCCCAGTTATTTAAGACAGCTGGAGAGGTCTCTCAAGTGGTTAGGAGTTGCCAGCAGGGGCTTGTGATGGCGCTGAAGAGACAGAGACGTGCGCGAATCTTTCAGGAGAGGAGGAATGTCTTTGAAATGTTTGGCGACGAGCAGTTAATAAAACAAGTTACATTTCCTCAGTTATTCAAAACGAGCAAAGAACATTTACATTACCAAACAACATCATAACTGACTTCAGCCTAGCGCGAGTATTATGTGATCTACACTGTATGATGAATTAAGGGTGAAACCCATTTCTCTGTCTTACCCCTTCCCCTTACCCCTTCCCCTTAGTTTTGCGCGTTCATGTGAGAGTAAGGGCTATCCCAATTCTGGTTTTGATCGAAGGGTAGGGCTAAGATGAAGTGGTAGATACCCCTTAAAACCAAGCATTTTCGCGAGCTTACTTGAAACCAAGGGGTACCCAGAACACACTGCGCAACCGGCAACAATGTCGGCCAGATCATCCAGAGAGTCCCATTTTCGGCTTAAATAATTGATTTAAAAATTACGACAGTCTTGTTTTGTGCTCTACACAGTCCTGTACATATATATTTGCAACCATGTTCTTAATTGAAACATTTTAAAAATCGCTAGTTTGCTACGCTAACGTTGCATCGCTGATTTGCACAACAATCGCAAAAACATCTCTAATAAAACCCACGCGATCGACACACACACACTTGCAGACGCATCTTGGAAGTTTCTGATCAACACTTGTCTCCTCTGGTGACGTAGCAGCCAGCTAGCGACGATGACGTGACCGTAACCAAGTGGTGTCTCATTTCATAGGGGTACGTTTTCACCCCTAGCGCTTACCACTCGGTTTCGAGGGACAAGGGCTAGGGGTAAGACGAAGGGGTAGGGGAAGGGGTAAGATATCTCTTACCCCTTATTTACACAGCACGCGTCTGCGGCGCGTTACAGCTCCACAGCCACCGGAGCTGATCAGCCACGCCGTGGCAAGTTTCTGAAGCCGCTCTCCGCGCTGCATCACTAAAGATTAAAGTCTATTTTTGACAGATAATAATAATAATAATAATAATAATAATCGTCTCGCTGTCGTCAAAGGCATCAGCAACAGTCGATACACTTTACTATCGTCTATCGGCACCCTAAATTAAGTTGTGATGATGCTTCGTTTCCTTGCCATAATGTGTTCTCTTGAAAAGTCTTTATTGTCAAATGTGTGTTGAATGTAAACTCCTATTAGGAATTTAACCAGTCAATGTAAATTTATCTGAGAATATTAAGGAAATCTATTCAGTGATTGGTCCATGCATATGTTGTCATCCAAAATCCCGTTTGTGGCACAGCAAAGTGTCGTGAATCATCTCTAAGACTGACACTTAAGAGGCCCTGATCTATAAGAGCACAAAATCTCAAAGCTGTGCAGATTCAATTAGTCCAGTTTCCAACAAATTTTTATTCTCCATACAGAAATTATGAATCTGAGGAAATTATAATTCCACAATTCCAAAGTGTGAGAGACGAAAAAGACAAAAATATTAATCAAAGATGAGTCTGTGTGTTTGTGGGTCTGATAGATACTCTCAGAGACTCTGATGGACTTTTGTCTAGTTGTTTCTCTTGACTAATGCTTTGACCTCTGTGATTATTAAGAGTGAAGGATTCATTTATATGATTGTATTTCAGATGCATGTGTGACGATGTTGTTTCACATCCTCCTCTGAACAGCTGCAGGATCAGTTCAGTCACTGTGACTCTGACTGACAGAGGTTTTTGTACGACTCTTTATCACTGTGTGAACACATAACCACTGCTGTGGTAACTCTGACAGTAATAATGTCCAGCATCTTCAGTCTGGACTCCACTGATGGTCAGAGTGAAATCACTGTTAGATCCACTGCCACTGAATCTAGATGGAGTTCCTGACTGAAGCTTTTTTACATAACGAATCAGAAGTTTAGGAGCTTCTCCAGGTTTCTGTGAATACCAGAATAAACCTTCATCCCCATCATCCCATCTGCGCACATCTCTGCTGGTTCTACAGTTGATTTTGACTGTTTCTTCTGGTCGAGCTGCTGTCGTTGAGGGACTCTGAGTGACGGTGATCTGTCCTCTACACTCTGAAACACAACAAGAAGAAAATCAACTCAAAACTTTGACAATATACTTGAAGAAATGAATTGATATCAAACTTGTGCTCCACAAACCTTGAGCAAACGCTGTGAGAGTCCAGATGAAGATGATGATGAAGGTCATGTTGATGAAGATTGTTGTGTGTGTCAGTGATGAAGTGTTAAACTCACAGCACTATAAACACTCTCAGAGCACTGAAGCATCTGATCAATATGCAAACACACGCAAGATCATTTACCTGAAGACAGTCACTCAATAACAGACACAAAATACAATTACTAATTAATCTTTCAGTATTTGATCTAATAGCCAATCTGTTATAAATTATATCAGATCATTCACTTCTGAATAAATATTCAAGACCAACTTTAGTATATGATCCTGACTCTCTCCTGTGAGACTTTGAGAATATTTTTGACTGTAGTTGGATAGAAACATGACTGTTAATACATACATTTTATGTCAAATCCATGGATGTTCCTGCAGGTTTTTAATGGACATGAGGATCATCACACATGTCTCTCAACTGAGTTTGATTTTTTCAGGTTCATTCAGGTTCATGCTTTAGTAATAACACAGACTGCATAAAGCAGATGAAGTAAATGCAGGTAGTTTGTGCTGTGAGTGGATGTGTTTGTTGGAGACTCAGTTGATGTGTGTTTGTTCAGTTAGTGAAGCGTTCAGGAGGTTTTTGTTCAGCTGATCTATTAGTTTGTATCACTGTGGTGGACTTTCGGCAGCGGCACCAAACTGGATGTTGGCAGTAAGTAAATCATCATTTAATATTATTAATACAGCAAACTGACTGTTAAACACTTTGTTGCTTTATAGAAAGGATGCACTTTTACGCTTATGTTTCTATTTACATTTTATTTTTAATTCACACTGAATGTTTGGCAGTCAACATAGTTAAGATGATTTTCATTGTCATGGCATTTTTTTACCCAGTGAACTATAATTATTTCTATTATTTCTTAATAATTTGATTTTATGAGTATTCAGAGCTTCAGCTCTTTAATTAAATTCTAAATGTTAAAAGGGGCAATAAAATAAAATGTACATTAGTTTGTCATTTTGACACCGCTTTGATTTTACTTTAAAATGTAATTTAACTTAAATTTTCAGATTAGTGTTGAATTTTAGGCAAAACCGGCAGATATTTTCCAACTACAAATTCTTGTTGCTTAATTGTATTTTTGTTAATATTTGACAGGTTAATAATTTATTGTAGATGTAATATAAAAGTTATATTTAATGTTTTTTAAAGCAAATTTTCTTATGCAAAAATGAAATAAAAAAATGAAAATGACTCTTTAAATCAATATATTTCACCAAACTTTCATTGCTTTGCTGATCACAGGATTTGTACAAATTAATTCAGGTGACTTGCAGTTTAATGTTGCTAAAATAACTAATAAAACTATCACTGTATTGATTGTTCCTATATTTTTCTGAACCTGAAAGGAGAGAAATGCTTTCTTCTTTGAGTTGACTGTTGTGTGTTTGTCAGGCGTCACTCGTCCTAAAGTGAGCGTCCTGTCTCCCTCCAGTGCAGAGATCTCCTCAAAGAAGACAGCGACACTGGTGTGTGTGGCCAGCAAGGGCTTCCCGTCAGACTGGAGCCTGAGCTGGAAGGTGGACGGGAGCAGCAGGTCTCAGGAGAGCAGCGCTGGGCTCCTGGAGAAGGACGGTCTGTACAGCTGGAGCAGCAGCCTGACTCTCTCTGAGCAGGAGTGGATGGAGAGCGTCTCAGTGAGCTGTGAGGCCACACGGAGCGGTCAGCCTGCGCTCACTGGACACGTGACGAGACAGCAGTGTTCAGAGTAGATCTGCTGCTCTTCTCACTCATGTCTCACATGGAGACTAACAGCACATGAGCGACTCCTTCATTCTCCACATCCAGCTTCAGTCGCTCTCATCTGCACCTGTTCTGCTTTGTGTGCTTCATACAAGAGCAAGACTATATGTGTGCTTTATCATTCAGTCATTAATTTTGTTAAAATTCAGTCAATAAATAAAATAGTGTATTTCAGTTTCCTTTGTGTCATTTGTGTTTCAGTTCTTTCACTGGATTTTGTAAATAAACTTCACTCAGTGGAGCATAAAAACACCTGCAGATTTATGATGAAACAAGAACACGCGGCCAAATTCTAAACCTCACAGATAAGATGGTACATAACTTCAATGAGATAAAGTGCTGTAGATTTAAGTATTTATCATGTTAAAAAAAAACTAAAAGGAATGCATTATATTTCATTCTCTGTTTATAAAAATCTGCGCTGTTGAGTGAGTGATAGTGTTTGAGCAGCTGCAGGATCAGTTCAGTCACTGTGACTCTGACTGACAGAGGTTTTTGTATGACTCTTTATCACTGTGTGAACACACGATCACCCACACAAATACTATTAGAATCTGTTCTGCAATGTAAACTCTGACAGTAATAATGTCCAGCATCTTCAGTCTGGACTCCACTGATGGTCAGAGTGAAATCACTGTTAGATCCACTGCCACTGAATCTAGATGGAGTTCCTGACTGGAGGCTGCTTGTTCCATAAATCAGGAGTTTAGGAGCTTCTCCAGGTTTCTGTGAGTACCAGCTGAGACACTGCTTTCCACTACAACAGCAGACTGGATCACTGTTAAATGTACAGGTTACAGTGACTGATTGTCCAGTTTGAGCGAGCAGCACTGAGGCTTGAGTCACTGTCACCTGCCCAATAGATTCTGACAAATGAGAAAGATTAGAAATAACAAACACTTTTACAACCATATATCTTCACTCACACATAAAAAAAAGTAAATAACAAACTTAATCCTTTCAGACACAAACCTCTACATAATACTGTCAGCATCCAGATCAATATGGTGATGAAAGTCATTTTTGTTGGTTGTAGGTTCAGTTATAGTGAAAAACAGCTGTTGATCATGTTTGATGTTTGACAGAGTTATAAACACATGAAGAGCACTGGAGCGTGTGTCGCTCATGTAAAACACACTCTCTATGCAAACACTGCAGTAGTGAACAGGTTTAAGTTGGTTTATTGGCTGTTTCACTGAACAGGAGAATAAACTGAGGTCAGAGTAAACCTCACTGACAGATTTGCTGTTGTGTTCACAATATAACTGATTGCATTTAAAAAACTAAACTACAATTATCTGAACCGAGCAATCATATGAAAGGCACAGACTCAATAATTCATGACAATAATATTCAATAATGCATGACAATATATTAAGAATATGAGTGTGCGCTTGTGTATGACCATAAAGTGAGGTCAAGTAGTTTCACCTGTGAAGTCACAGGTTTTTATACTTTATAGTATAAAGTACTATATCACTTGTGATGCCAAACTAACTAACTACTTGTAATGATTGTGTGTGTGGAGGCTTAGGGAAGTTGGGCAATGTGATGTAAGGACTATTTTATACCAGTGTTGCATTCCTCTGGGGTTTATATTAACCACAGATATGTCTCACTTACATCTCTCTTCCAGCAGCAAACTGGTCTTCCCAGAAGGTCTCCCTCCCTTACAGACCAGACTCAACCCTGCTGAGCTTCAGTGGATGTGCAGGTGAAAGCTGCAGGTTGATGATGCTGGCTCGTGTAGCAGGATTCCTCAAGTGTCCCATATTCGTCTGGCCCAGAGCGTTCCAGAAATAGACAAAGATGGACTTTTAATCTAGTTGTTGCTCTCGACTAATGGTTTGACCTTTATGAATATTAAGAGTGACCGATTTTTTTAGATGATTTTATTTCAGATGCATTTGTGATGATATAGTTTCACAGCCTCACGAGCAGCTGCAGTATTAGTTCAGTCACTGTGACTCTGACTGACAGAGGTTTTTGTATGATTCTTCATCATGGTGTTAACACATAGTTACTGTTGATGATGTGTGTACTCTGACAGTAATCAGCATGATTCTGACATTGACATTACTAAATGGGCACAGGAATACTTCCAGAAACCACTGTCAGTAAACACAATCCGCCGTGCCATCTGCAGATGCCAACTAAAACCCTATCATGCAAAAAGGAAGCCACATGTGAAGCGCCGTCGTGTCCTGTGGGCCAAGGCTCATTTCAAATGGACTGTTTCAAAGTGGAAAAGTGTTCTATGGTCAGATAAGTCCAAATTTGACATTCTTGTTGGAAATCAACAATAGGGGGGTGGGGGGGGGGGCAGAAAAATGTCTCATTTTTCAGGAATCTCATTTTTCATTGTATCTTCTTCAGATTTGAAATATAATCTCATGAGACATGTGACTTTCAACCAATTACTTTTCTGGATTTCTCCAGGACTGATTTCATGTATTTTTATATGAAATAAAAAAAAAATCAGTGTGGTACAATTTTTATCAAGGCACTTCAGTGTCTATAACTTTTTATATTTTTTGAGCATCATCAACTCTGGATGATGGATAGTAAAGGCCAAAGGGTCTTCTTTCCAAAGACACCACAATTGTGTGTGTGGCACACTGAAGTCAGGAGCTGTTACCATTTTAATTTAGTCATTTTCAGCTGTGATTCCCAATATGGGGGGTGCAGGTTAACAGGTTAAAAATAACTGCGACTTTAATTGTCTTTATTGTAACTTTCTATCTTAAAAAAGTATAAAGTTTATCTCATGGTTATATAATTTTACTCTGCAGTGGAAACATGCTTGAACGTGCTGTTTCTTTTTACTCTTGTTTGTCTTTTTCAGTGATCTGTCATCTGCTCTGGTTTTTGCATTTCATACCAGACTGCTGTGTGCTTTATCATTCAGTCATCATTTTATTAAAATTAAATAAATAAGTTTTAACTATTTGAGTATGTTTTTGTTTTTCAGGCCTTTCATTGGATCAGGGCTTAAAGGGATACTCCACCCCAAAATGAAAATTTTGTCAATAATCATTTACCCCCATGTCATTCTAAACCCATAAAAGCTTTGCTCATCTTCGGAACTCAATTTAAGATATTTTGGATGAAAACCAGAAGGCTTGTGACTGTCCCATTGACTGCCAAGTAACTCTCACTGTCAAGGCACAGAAAAGAAAGAGAAACATTGTCAGAATAGTCCACCTGCCATCAGTGGTTCAACCATAACGTTATGAAGCAACGAGAATACTTTTTGTACAGAAATAAAACAAAGATAATGACTTTATTCAACAATTCAGCACCGTAACGTCACCGTAGAGCCATTTTGGAGAGTATCGCTGCACGCAAAATGCATACACTCTTCCGTGTCAGGCGCGACACAAGGATATGTTTTTTTTATATGTTTTCTTTGATTTGAACGCAAATAGCGCATCCCTATGACAGTCACAAGCCTCCTGGTTTTTCATCCAAAATATCTTAGATTGTGTTCTGAAGACGAACAAAGCTTTTACGGGTTTGGAATGACATGGGGGTAAGTGATTAATGACAACAATTTCATTTTGGGGTGGAGTAACCCTTTAAGCTCACATTTTGTATAGAAACGTCACTCAGTGGAGCATGAAAACACCTGCAGATTCATGATGAAACAAGAACATGCAGCCAAATTATGAACCTCAAAGATATAATGATATGATGCAAATATGAGTTTAACTCACTTAATTTCACTGTTTGACTCTTTATTCTGTGAAATAAATCAGTTTGACTAATAGAGAGACAAATGGATAAGTTTGTAGATAAGTTCAACAAAAATGTATAAAATGTCATGGTAAAACTGTAAATTATTTTCTTGCCCTTATGGGTTAAAGACACCATGATAACAGTTTGATGAGCTCATGTGACAATGTTTGGCACATTTAAAGTGGAATAATGGCTACTGTTTTACATACTATTTAAAAAACTGCATTGTCTTCTGTGAATATCAAACACTAACAACAGGAAGCTGCTCACTCATATTGACAGAGGTCAGAGGTCATCTCAGAGGTCATAGGTCAAGCTGGAGCTGTGATAGGTGTTCTAAAGGAAGGTGCTGTAGACACAATCATGAATTTTACACAATAAATTGTCATTTAGTGATTCTGCAAGGCCACCAGCATCACACCCTTAGTCTCCAAATACATATTTGTGTGCATTTATTGCCTCTTGATTTGACTTTTCACAGTGTTATGAAAATGAATGTCTGTTATTAATAAAAAAAGTTAGACAAACTGACATCACTCAGATCTTAGTTGTGTTTCTAATCTATAAAAGCACAAAATCTCAAAGCTGTGCAGATTCAATCAGTCCATTTGTTTCCGATATATCTTTAAGTCAAGTCAAGTCACCTTTATTTATATAGCGCTTTTAACAATACAGATTGTGTCAAAGCAACTTTCCAATATCAAAATAGGAAAATAGTCAATAATGTAAAATGACAAGATTAAACACTCAAGTTTCAGCTAAAAGCATTTCATTATTGAATTCAGTGATGTCATCATCCAGCTCAGTTCAGTTCAATAGTATCTGTGCAATCAAGTCGACGATATCGCTAGAAATGAAGTGTCCCCAATTAAGCAAGCCAGAGGTGACAGCGGCAAGGAACCAAACTCCATCAGTGACAGAATGGAGAAAAAACCTTGAGAGAAACCAGGCTCAGTCGGGGGGCCATTTCTCTGGCCAGAAAAAAACAGCAGTTCAATTCCAACTTCAGCAAAGTCTTTATTCTCCCTACAGCGAGTATGAATATGAGGAAATAACAAAAACACAATTTCAAAGTGTGAGAGAAGTAAAAGACAAAAATAATAATCAAAGACCAACACAGATGAGTCTGTGTCTTTGTGGGTCTGATAGAGACTCTGCAGAGACAATGATGGACTCTCGGTCTAGTTGTTTCTCTTGACTAATGCTTTGACCTCTGTGATTATTAAAAGCGAAGGATTCATTTATATGATTTTATTTCAGACAAATATGTGACAATGTTGTTTCACATCCTCCTCTGAGCAGCTGCAGGATCAGTTCAGTCACTGTGACTCTGACTGATGGAGGTTTTTGTACGACTCTTTATCACTGTGTGAACACATATTTACTGTTGATGTAGTGGAAACTCTGACAGTAATAATGTCCAGCATCTTCAGTCTGGACTCCACTGATGGTCAGAGTGAAATCAGTTTTAGATCCACTGCCACTGAATCTAGATGGAGTTCCTGACTGGAGGGTGCTTGCAGCATAAATCAGGAGTTTAGGAGCTTCTCCAGGTTTCTGTAAGTACCAGTGTAGAGGCTGAAAACCCCAACTCTGGTAAACTTCAGGACTGGTTTTACAGGACATAGTAACTGTGTCTCCTGGTTGAACAGGTTTCACTGCAGGCGACTGAGTGACTGTCACTCCAGCTGCTGATTCTACACCAAGAAGAATGAATAAACATTCAGAATTCAGTATTTGTTGAAGGACAGTATTTCTAGCACAGATGATCAGTTAGAATAGAGTGTGTTTATTTCCTCACCTGTGAAACAGTAGATAGTGAAGATCCAGATGAAGATGGTGATGAAGCTCATGGTTGCTGTTGGTTCAGATTCTCAGAGTTCAAACTCACAGAGTTATAAAATCTCCTGAAGCTTGTGCTGCAATGCAAATCATCTCTATGTAAATCTGTGTACGGGTTACAGCCAGTGTTCGAATTGTGTCAAAGCTCTTGGGGGGTCCCCCTAACCAGACATTTAAACGGTTGATTCATTCAGGAACAAAACACCATCATGTTGCTCAGACACCCAAAACAGTGCTGTGGCTGTGTTTGGATCCATTTTTGTTGGCGAAATAGAGCAAAAATAGGCAATATGGTGTCTAAAACGTAAGTCTATTAATATTAACTTATTGTTTATTGTACTTATTGTTGTATAGGCTAAAATCAATATCACATTTGTGACTTCGTGTGATATTGATTAACTATATGAAATTATATAAATATATACATTTTCTGCCCCCATATCTTGAATTTTGGCAGCATTCTAAATGCATT
>JALXFT010003488.1:40000-60000 GCA_023376895.1 Aspiorhynchus laticeps
GTTTTACAGTTGATTCTGACTGTTTCTTCTGGTCGAGCTGCTGTCGTTGAGGGACTCTGAGTGACGGTGATCTGTCCTCTACACTCTGAAACACAACAAGAAGAAAATCAACTCAAAACTTTGACAATATACTTGAAGAAATGAATTGATATCAAACTTGTGCTCCACAAACCTTGAGCAAACGCTGTGAGAGTCCAGATGAAGATGATGATGAAGGTCATGTTGATGAAGATTGTTGTGTGTGTCAGTGATGAAGTGTTAAACTCACAGCACTATAAACACTCTCAGAGCACTGAAGCATCTGATCAATATGCAAACACACGCAAGATCATTTACCTGAAGACAGTCGCTCATTAACAGACACAATATACAATTACGGAAATGTAAAAAATGTCATTTTTTTTTCATAATATTATATCTTCTAATAGCCAATCTGTTATAAATTTATTAGAATTTTGAATACATCTTCAAGGCCAACTTTAGTATGTTACCCTGACTCTCTCCTGTGAGACTTTGAAAATATTTTTGACTGAAGTTGGATAGAAACATGACTGTTAATTCATAAATTTTATGACAAATCCATGGATGTTCCTGCAGGTTTTTTAACAGACATGAGGATCATGAGACGCGTTACACATGATATAAAATGTTCATTTTTTTTTCATAAATTCAGGTTCATGCTTTAGTAATAACACAGACTGCATAAAGCAGATGAAGTAAATGCAGGTAGTTTGTGCTGTGAGTGGATGTGTTTGTTGGAGACTCAGTTGATGTGTGTTTGTTCAGTTAGTGAAGCGTTCAGGAGGTTTTTGTTCAGCTGATCTATTAGTTTGTATCACTGTGGAGGACTTTCGGCAGCGGCACCAAACTTGATGTTGGCAGTAAGTAAATCATCATTTAATATTATTAATACAACAACTGACTGTTAAAAACTGTGTTACTCTCTAGAAAGGATGCACTTTTGCACTTATGTATCTATTTACATTTTATTTTTAATTCACACTGAATGTTTGGCTGTCAACATGAACTATAATTATTTCTATTATTTCTTAATAACTTGATTTTATGAGTTTTCAGAGCTCCAGCTCTTTTTTCTTCATTGATAATTAAATTCTAAATGTTAAACAGGTGCACTGAAATAAAATGTACATTAGACTGTAATTTTGGCACCACTTTGATTTTTTTAAATTAAAATTAAAAATTCAACTTAAATTTTCAGATTAATGTGTTGATTTTTAAGTAAAGGCTGCAGATATTTAAAAACTGGAAATAGGTTAATATTTTATAGTAGGCATGCCAGACAAAAGTTATATTTTCTGTTTTTTTAAAACAAACTTTTGTACACAATTTTCTCATGCTGCCATCAAAAATTGTAATGAATTCCTGCAGTTATTGTGTTTATTCATATCTGATCTTTGATGCTTTTAATTAAAGTGACTAATATTGAAGTTATGTAAATTACTCTTCAAATCAATATATTTCACCAAACTTTCATCGCTTTGCTGATCACAGGCTTTATGAAAAACTTTATGACTTTTAGTTTAATGGCGCTAAAAGGACTAATAAATTGAGTATTACATTATTAATTGTTCATATATTTTTGTGAATCTGAAAGGAGAGAAATGCTTTCTTCTTGACTGAGTTGACTCTCGTGTGTTTGTCAGGCGTCACTCGTCCTAAAGTGAGCGTCCTGCCTCCCTCCAGTGCAGAGATCTCCTCAAAGAAGACAGCGACACTGGTGTGTGTGGCCAGCAAGGGCTTCCCGTCAGACTGGAGCCTGAGCTGGAAGGTGGACGGGAGCAGCAGGTCTCAGGAGAGCAGCGCTGGGCTCCTGGAGAAGGACGGTCTGTACAGCTGGAGCAGCAGCCTGACTCTCTCTGAGCAGGAGTGGATGGAGAGCGTCTCAGTGAGCTGTGAGGCCACACGGAGCGGTCAGCCTGCGCTCACTGGACACGTGACGAGACAGCAGTGTTCAGAGTAGATCTGCTGCTCTTCTCACTCATGTCTCACATGGAGACTAACAGCACATGAGTGACTCCTTCATTCTCCACATCCAGCTTCAGTCGCTCTCATCTGCAGCTGCTCTGCTTTGTGAGCGTCATACAAGCCTGTATGTGTGCTTTATCATTCATTCAGTTATGGTTTTATTAAAATTCAATAAAGAAAATAAAATTGTGTATTTGAGTTATTTTGTGCCATTTTTGTTTTGGGCCTTTCATTGGATCAGAGCTTTAGCTCATATTTTATAAAACTTCACTCAGTGGAGCATGAAAACACCTGCAGATTCATGATGAAACAAGAACATGCGGCCAAATTATGAACCTCGCAGATAAAATGGTTAGCTTTAATAAGATAACTTTAATAAGATAAAGTGTTGTAGATTTAAGTATTTATCATGTTAAAAACTAAAATGAATACTTTATATTTCATTCAATATTTATAAAATCTACTTGTGTGAGTGTGTGATCTGTTGAGTGAGTGATAGTGTTTGAACAGCTGCAGGATCAGTTCAGTCACTGTGACTCTGACTGACAGAGGTTTTTGTACGACTCTTTATCACTGTGTGAATGTAAGATCACCCTCACAAAAACCATCAGAATCTGTTCTGCAATGAAAACTCTGACAGTAATAATGTCCAGCATCTTCAGTCTGGACTCCACTGATGGTCAGAGTGAAATCACTGTTAGATCCACTGCCACTGAATCTAGATGGAGTTCCTGACTGGAGGAGCTCTGCAGCATAAATCAGGAGTTTAGGAGCTTCTCCAGGTTTCTGTAAGTACCAGCTGAAATAGTGTGTCCCAGAATAACTGAACACATCTGTGCTGGTTTTACAGCTGATTTTGACTGTTTCTTCTGGTTGAGCTGCTGTCGTTGAGGGACTCTGAGTGACGGTGATCTGTCCTCTACACTCTGAAACACAACAAGAAGAAAATCAACTCAAAACTTTGACAATATACTTGAAGAAATGAATTGATATCAAACTTGTGCTCCACAAACCTTGAGCAAACGCTGTGAGAGTCCAGATGAAGATGATGATGAAGGTCATGTTGATGAAGATTGTTGTGTGTGTCAGTGATGAAGTGTTAAACTCACAGCACTATAAACACTCTCAGAGCACTGAAGCATCTGATCAATATGCAAACACACGCAAGATCATTTACCTGAACACAGCAGATACACAGTTTTGGCCTTTAGTATCTTTGCTAATAAACCTCTATTTACAATCTTCAGAAACAGACAGTCATGATTTACTTCATTATTTTGGGTTGATCTTCTCCCCCAAACACTGTTTTAACGATCAGTTTCATTCAGACTTTGATGCTGAGAGCATTTAATACATGTGTTAGAGATTTTATATCATCCATGATACTGTATAACAGGTCAAAGGTCATCCGAAATGGAATGACCATCTAAAACTTGCTAAAGATTTCTTCATAAAGCAGGTAAACAGTATTATTGTAAATATGAAAAGTGTATTTTGGGACTGATTATGAAACAAGTATTCTCATGCAATAAGTATTTATTTAAAGATGAATATTTTGTACTGCTTTTTACAATAATTCATGTGTGATGTTGAGAAGAGCTGATGTTGAGTCTCATATCAGTGTGTGTGTGTGTGTGTGTGTGTGTGTGTGTGTGAGTGTGTGTGTGTGTGTGTGTGTGTGTGAGTGTGTGTGTGTGTGTGTGAGTGTGTGTGTGTGTGTGTGTGTGTGTGTGTGTGTGTGTGTGTGTGTGTGTGTGTGTGTGTGTGTGTGTGTGTGTGTGTGTGTGTGTGTGTGTGAGTGTGTGTGTGTGTGTGTGTGTGTGTGTGTGTGTGTGTGTGTGAGTGTGTGTGTGTGTGTGTGGTTCTCTCTTTCTCTGCTGGAGTTTGTGTTTATTTGAGTGTGACGGAGGTTTTTGTACGACTCTTTCACTAGAATGAAGCACTGTGGTACACTTTTGGTGGAGGAACTAAACTGACGATCGGTAAGTCTCAGCAATTCTCTATTAAAACGTATGATGTTTTAAACTTTTATTTTAATTTTGAGAATATTTAATCTAATATATGGTAACAAGATTCTTTTTTATTATAAAAATGTTATATTGAAAAGTAAGAAAGATTAATTTATTAAATGCAACTTTTCACAATAAATGTTTTTCATCGTTAATTTTGGCTAATGGTATATATTCATTTTCACTGATATTATTATTATTATTATTATTTTACAGTGATTCCTATTTTATAAAAAAAAATCCATTTCAAGGCATATTTTTTATTTTTTATTCTTCGTAAAATTGAATGTGTTTTGAAATGTGTTACACAAAAGTTTAATGATACAGACAAAATAATTTAAATTGTTAAGGCATCATCATCATATAAAGAGAAAGGTTTAAATAATTCATAATTTAAGTTTACATGTATTGATATTTATGATTCTGAGTGTCTTAATATTTTCAAAATACAACAATGAAATGATCGTTTAAATTTGTTGTCCAAATATATCATCAATACGCATGTGGACAATGTTTTTAAAATCAGCTTGAGATTAAATTGTATTTTATTCAGAAAAGACAAATTACTGTATGATTTGCTTTATGTCTCCTTAAGAGAACAGATTTATATTTAAAGGTACCTGATACATTTAGTAGTACTGAATATTGATTTAACTGGAAATATTTTCAAACTTTATTCAGGATATTTGTGTATATGAATGCCAGCAGTGATGTGGAATGACAGTAAAGATGAAGTGATTGTGATTTTGTCTGCATTATCACGTCTGCTCCACTGAAGATTGTAGCTGCAGATGTGAAGAAGTGAGTTTTGTGTGTGTTTGTGTGTTTCAGCTGGTCCCGCAGTGAAGCCCTCCGTGTCTCTGCTGCCTCCCTCTTCTCTGCAGATCTCTGGAGACTCAGCCGCACTGCTCTGTCTGCTCAGCTCTTACTCTCCACAGGGGGCGCAGGTGAGCTGGACGCTGGACGGGTCAGAGGTCACCGAGGGGGTTCAGACCAGCGCAGAGAGCGAGCGGGACGGACGCTACAGCCGCAGCAGCGTCCTGAGCCTCAGCAAAGCACGCTGGGAAGACGCAGAGCGCTTCGTCTGCAGAGTAACACATGACGGAGCTGCTCAAGAGACCTCGTTCCTCAAGAGCTCCGAGTGCTGATGTTTCTCCAGTGAAGAGCAGCAGGATTCACAGCAGTCACGTGATTTACAGCTCAATACTCAAGCAGTCTTTCAATCTGCTGCCATTGCTGTTCATTCAATAAAGCTTCTGAACGCCTTACATTTGTGTTCGACTGCATCATTGATCAGTGTGTCCTTCCTTCACTAAAGTTTCAGCTGCTGTTGATGGATTGTAATAGTTGAGAACAGCTGCGTTTAGCAGTAAATGTGAACTGAAGCTCTTGGGGTTTGAACATGGTCTCTGGAGACGGAGCTGCTCTATTCTGAGACGATCAGAATCACTAAAGCTGTCAATGCAAATCTGATTTACACCTCAAACTCACAGTTTCACTGTTTGATCGGTTCAACGCTCTGAACTGAACAGTTTCACTTCTGCTCATGCAGTGATGAGACAGTTATGAAGTCTGAGTGGTAGTTTCATAAGGCCAGTTTATCAAGAATGCGTATGATTGTATAAGGTATGAGTGTAGTAGAATCTACAAAAAAAACATAACTATAAAACTGGAACTAAGAAAAAAGTTTTTTTTTTGGACAATCAATGTTCTCTGAGCGTAACTGAGTCAAACTCGTCTGTCACGAGACAGATCACAGTCTAATAGTTTTTAACAGTAGTGTGCAGTAACTGAGATCAGCCGCTGGTTTTACAGTCGATGGGAGAAACTGAGACACAGTTTATGGTGGTTTAAATATCATAAATCAGCAAAACCACCGTCTGGTCTTTATATGAAACATTTGCTGAACCAACCTGAAACAGGCATACACAATTTAAAAAGTTGAAACAATGATTATAATGGTATCATTCATGACAGATTTTATGGCTAATTGAAATGTATTATTGAACTGAGTTTCTGTTATTGAATTGAAGTTTAGTCATTCATTATAGGAGCTGTATTTGCGTGACTGAAAACTGTGAGCACCTGGCTATTACTCTGTTGAAGGACAGCAGACGTGAGGGACACGAGGGAGAGATAGCTTAGCCTTATTATTCCATGTAAATAAATGATGATTTTATATTACGTCTTCTTGCAGTGATGATAACTTGCTTTAAATCGCTAATAGACTTTATAAAAAGTTAATGACAGCGCTGTGATCGTACGTCACTCAGTTTGGCACAGGTTCTTATGGTACAAACTCATTTTAACAGCACAGACCTATTCGATCTAAATATAAAGTGAAAATAATAATCTAATCCTTAAAAAGCACATTTCCAGATAAGCATATAAATTCCATTAAAAAGACATAACACCCTTTCCATGAATGCGTTGGTGACAGGAATGCTCAAAGCCAAAGATGCCAGAGCTGTCATGTTTGGGGCACTAACGTGCTTCAGCAGAGCTGTCCACTTTGATGCAACAGGATTTGTTGTTGCTGTGATTTCCTTTATGCGTAGCAAAAGAACACAGAATTCATCATACAGCTGGTTCATGTCCAGTTTAAAGCTCATTTTTAATGCTTCAGCTGCTCCACGGAGGTCTTGGAAGCTAAATTCCTGTTTGATAGCCAGGCATGAGATGTGCTTTAGGTATTTGCCATCAGTGAAATCAAACCACTTGTTTAGGAAAGCAAGCGCTCTTTGATAGAACACAAGAAAGTCCTGCTCTATAACAGCGGCCTGTGTGGTAGGAAACTGTTGCAAGAGATGATTGTCTCCAATCCAAAGAATCAATCATTTTCCCTTTGTGCGAGTTTCAATTTCATTTTCAATTTCAATTTCACAGTTGTCTCGTCTCCCTCAATGTTAAGTACAGCGTCGAAAAAAACTTTGAGGCTATTTTACAAAAACATCAGGTATGTCTGGAATTCACAAGACACGCCATTTACGAGCAATTTCCAAAGTGCTGATGGACAGTGCTCTTCTCCAAGAGATAAAAAATAGCTTTTGACAGCTGGCCACAAGTTTAGCCACATTCTTCTAAAGAGTTGTGTACCCCTCTTCCACAAACTCAAACACTTCCTTTAATTCTTACACACGTTTAGCTGAAGACGAAAAGTGGTTGTATACTTTTGAGATTACATTCTCAATGTCAATTCTCAGCGTATCACTTGCATGCCTCCCACAGTTGTGCAGAATATGGGCCATGTAATTGGCCTTGATAATTGACACATTATTGTCTGTCAGTTTTTTGTACACTGAGTTATGCACACCAAAATTAATGCTGGCGTTGTCTGCCGAGTATGCAGAGATCTGTTCTAAGCCCAGGTTGATCTCCTCAAGCCTTGAAACGACCTGGTTAAAAATCAGAGTCTTCCTTACAGTCACCATAAAAGTCCAAAAATTTGTTCTGCACTCCAAAGTCAGGTGTGTGATATCGTAATGCTAACAGGAATAACTTGGTTGTTCCATGGTTTGATGTGTCAGACACAATGAAATGTGGAAGAGAATCTGGCCTATCTGCAATCATTGGGATATTTAACTGTTTCAAGCTAATTTCTAAAGATACTGGTGCAAGCACACCTGCATGGATGCACTCTTTGTTCTTCCACAAGCAAGCTTCTTTCCTATTTCTGAATGACTGGAAAATGATCGGGGCTATTGCTGCACATTATGGTAGGCACATATCACTTCAGCTGCTGTGATTTTATTTAGGTTGCTTTCTTTTGTTGGAGAGAAAAACTTGTCAAGCTAGCATTAACATTTCTTTGGTGTGCATTTCTCTTGTGACTTCCCCATCTTCATTCCTCCTTACATCCCCCTCACCTCCATGTGTGATGGTGAAACTTTGGTGACATACACTGCACTCTCCTTTTTTAGGGTCATCTGTAACTGGTTTAACCATGTGTATTTTTTTCTCCCATTTTTTATTATAAGAACAAAGTCGCTTTTTCTTCTCTGGAGCTCCCAATAGATCCATTTTTTTCTGTTGCCGGGTTTTTTGTTTTTAATTTTGGTGTTTTCCCGCTCTGGCTAGATCACGCACACAGACGGCTGCACTGAGCATGTTCAGTGTTTTCTAATTATTATTATTATGTTTTCTTTTTATTATTATTGGGGAATTGTAATTTAAAGGAATATTAAATAAAATGTTACAGAAAGAATACTAATAAAAAATAATACAGACAAAATTGAAATGCGGGACACTGCTTATGACTCGCGGGACGCGGGACAAAGCCTCCCATCTCGGGTGGTCACTCTACTGAAAACAGCTGCATGAGTGTTTGAAAGATGGTCACTGAGCTCCGATCTCAATCATGTGATGGATCTATAAGAGCACAATGATTCAAATCAAAACCAGTTTCCAGCATTACTCTTCTCCCTATACAGAGAGTCAGAATATGAGGAGACAAAAGATGGAGAGAAACAACAGAGTTATTTCAGATCCTCCTCTGAGCAGCTGCAGGATCAGTTCAGTCACAGTGACTTTGACTGACAGAGGTTTTTGTATGACTCTTTATCACTGTGTGAACACATTTTTACTGTTGATGACGTGTACACTCTGACAAAAATAATGTCCAGCATCTTCAGTCTCCACTGCACTGATAGTCAGAGTGAAATCTCTCCCAGATGATCTGCTGCCACTGAATCTAGATGGAGTTCCTGACTGGAGGGTACTTGTTGCATAAATCAGGAATTTAGTTGCTTCTCCAGGTTTCTTCAGGTACCAGTTAAGAAAATGATTTCCGTTATTACAGCAGTCTGCATCACTGTTAAATGTACAGGTTACAGTGACTGATTGTCCAGTTTGAGTGAGCAGCACTGAGGCTTGAGTCACTGTCACCTGCCCAATAGATTCTGACAAATGAGAAAGATTAGAAATCACAAACACTTTTACAACCCTATATCTTCATAACATTAAAAATAACAACACATGTAATCTTTACTGACACAAACCTCTACATAATACCGCCATTGTCCAGATCAATATGGTGATGAAAGTCATTTTTGTTGGTTGTAGGTTCAGTTAGAGTGAAAAACAGCTGTTGATCATGTTTGATGTTTGACAGAGTTATAAACACATGAAGAGCACTGAAGCGTGTGTCACTCATGTAAAACACACTCTCTATGCAAACACTGCAGTAGTGAACAGGTTTAAGTTGGTTTAATGTGTTGTTTCACTGAACAGGAGAATAAACTGAGGTCAATGGAAACCTCACTGACAGATGTGCTGTTGTGTTCACAATATAACTGACCACAGTTTTTTTAAACAAAACTCCTAATATCTTAACCAAGCAATCGTAGCAATCATACTGTATGAAAGGCATGGATTCAATAACAATGTATTCGGAATTTGAGTGTGCATATCAATGATCTTAAAATCATGTCTAGTGATTCCACACAAGTTGTAAGAACTAAGTAAAGGACTACATCACTTGTGATGTCTAACTAACTACTTGTAATGATTGTGTGCGGTGGGGATTGGGGAGGTTGGACAATGTAATGTAGGGACAATTTTACACCAGGGTTGCACCCTCTATGGTTTATATTAACCACAGATGTGTTTTTTTTACAGTACAGTTCATTAACACCATACTGGGGCGTTAGCATTCACAGGATGAGCTCCACCTGCTGCCCTCACTAACACCTTTTCCAGCAGCAACCTGGTCTTCTCAGAAGGTCTCTCATCCAGGTACTGACCAGACTAAACCCTGCTGAGCTTCAGTGGATGTGCAGGTGAAGCTGCAGGTTGATGCTGCTGGCTCGTGTAGCAGGATTCCTCAAGCGTCCCATATTCATCTGGCCCAGAGCTTTCCAGAAAGAGACACTGATGTACTTTTGGTCTAATTGCTGCTCTCAACTAATGGTTTGACCTCTATGATTATTTAGAGTGATGGATTCATTTAGATTTTTTTTTCAGATGCATGTGTGACAATGTTGTTTCAGATCCTCCTCTGAGCAGCTGCAGGATCAGTTCAGTCACTGTGAGACTGACTGACAGAGGTTTTTGTACGACTCTTTATCACTGTGTGAACACATCTTTCCTGTTGATTTCATGGTAACTCTGACAGTAATAATGTCTGGACTCCACTGATGGTCAGAGTGAAATCACTGTTAGATCCACTGCCACTGAATCTAGATGGAGTTCCTGACTCAAGGGTGTCTGCGTAATAAATCAGGAGATTAGGAGCTTCTCCAGGTTTCTGTAAGTACCAGGCTAAATGATCATTAATCAAATAGTCCCTGAACACATTTCTGCTGGTTTTACAGTTGATTGTCACTGTTTCTTCTGGTTGAGCTGCTGTCGTTGAGGGACTCTGAGTGACGGTGATCTGTCCTCTACACTCTGAAACACAACAAGAAAATCAACTCAAAACTTTGACAATATACTTGAAGAAATGAATTGATATCAAACTTGTGCTCCACAAACCTTGAGCAAACGCTGTGAGAGTCCAGATGAAGATGATGATGAAGGTCATGTTGATGAAGATTGTTGTGTGTGTCAGTGATGAAGTGTTAAACTCACAGCACTATAAACACTCTCAGAGCACTGAAGCATCTGATCAATATGCAAATGAACTGATCCTGTATTTAAATGAGCTTCTAAATGAAGATTGCTCGTTCATTTCTTCCTGTCCATCATTGTATCCACACATCACACTGTCTAATCTTTCTTTTGTACAATTATTTTGACTGATGTTTTATCATCTGTTGGTTTATTACAGGATGGACTATGATTATATTAATGGCTTTAAACATTTTGATTATTCAAGATTTTTGTACATGAATTAAACATGTATTTCAGCTCAGTTGGTTTGAGGGACCTTAAGAAAGTCACTATAGACAGCAGCGATGCATACTGACTTTTATGGTGCATTGTGGGAATGTTTTGAGCATGAGGGTTATGTGATCCCTCAGTAGTGCACTGACTAGTGAACTAAAGAGCTGATTGAGACACTCTTACTGACTGACTCACATGTGCAGGGGCGCGGGAAGGTGTTTTATGTAGGGGGTGCTGTGTGTGTGTGGGGGGGGGGGGTAGTCAATTTCTGCGTATAAATATTACGCCAAATAGAAACAGAAAATCGTGCTATAGCCTATACGCACTTTCATGAGATCGTGTTAGAATTAGCTATTTTACAAACAGGAATAGGCTACAATGAATTCATAACAATGTTTTACATTCAAGCTACATTCAAGCTTAAAACCCCTTAAAATGTATAGTGAAAAGCTATTTAAAAGCATCTGGAATGCAACAAAGTAATTTTAAAGCTGTTTTTAAAGCATTTGCTGCATGAATTAAAAAGATAGGCCAATAAATAATTCACATAGGCCTTTCGGTCAGACAAAATTGCTTGCAGCAAATCCTTTAAATTTCAAGGACAAAGATTTACATACTTTTTTTTATTATTGAATATAATTATAAAATAAAATGCAAATTATAATCGGACCTGTTTTAGGCTTTCCCTTATTTTTATATTTTAGACAGTGACGAAAAAAATGACTTGCAGAGAGAAATATATGCATTTTAACGGATTAGGCTAATGAAGAGTTTTTGCTTTGCTTTTGAATTATTTCATTTTAAAGTAGTAATTTAAAGCTTTCTATAGTGTATAGAGGGCTGTTGCCGCAGCGGTGTGCCGAGAATCATATCAATGCTTTCTGACCTTGCGGTGCTCTTTTTGAATACCGCGCTTTTTTTGTTTATTATATTGAAGTTTCGGTCATGTAATGTTTCCAATGAGACTATTCACTATTGCTCTCAAATGTGAAACTGACCAGCGTCAGACTTCCCTTGCCTATTCTCAAATATGTTCGGAAGATGTTAATTGTAAATAGTTTGGTTTTTCTGTTCGACATGCAGGGCAACACTTTATTTGTTTTATTTTTATTTATTTATTTATTTTTCTTCTTTTTCTCCTCAATGCTATACTTGACATCACCGTTCATGCATCTTCTATGGGAGCACCTTTCATGCAGATCAGATCTAAACAGACTAATCTTTGGTTATGTCAATGAATAAATCAATACTAAACATATGCAGCTGGAATGTAAAGGGTGTTCAAAATCCAGTAAAAAGAAAGAAGATTCTAAACTATTTAAAAAAAAGAACAAATTCATATTGCATTTCTGCAGGAGTCACACCTAACAGACAGTGAGCATATCAAATTAAAGAGAGACTGGGTGGGACAAGTATATGGCTCGTCATTCACCAGTAAAAGCAGGGGAGTTGTCATACTTGTAAACAAATGTATACCACTATCAGATATTAATACATACTCCGATAAATCTGGACGGTTTATCCTGCTTAAAGCTACACTAGCGGGACAACCCATTACCCTTCTGAATGTTTATATCCCCCCTATTCAATCTAATGATTTAATTACACAGGTTTTTTCTAAGTTCGCTGAATGGCAATGTGAACACAGTATAATCGCCGGGGATTTTAACTGTACACTGCTACCAAAATTAGATAAATCTTTACCATCTAATGATAGGCCCTCCAACAGAGCACAAGCTCTGTATGAGACATGTGAAGAAGTTGGCCTGGTAGATGTTTGGCGTGCTCTTCATCCCAGAGACAGAGAATACACATTTTTTTTCTGGAGTCCATAAAACTGGAAGCAGAATAGACTACTTTTTTTCTCCCAAAACCTCACTTCAAAATGTAATCGATTGCAATATTGGGAACATTGTAATCTCGGATCACGCTCCCGTGTTTCTTAGGTTAGGCCTATCCAACCAAATATTTTATCCAGCTTCTTGGAAATTTAAACCATGGCTCATTCATGACCCAAATTTTGAATCTTTCCTTAAAGAGCAAGTTAAACTATTTCTTATGGACAATAAAACCCCAGACGTGTCTCCCAATTTGCTTTGGGACACTGCTAAAGCTTACATTAGGGGATTAATTATCTCCTATGTATCCAACCAGAAAAAAAAGCAGCTGGCGGACCAGAGAAAATTAGAAATGAAACTCCATGGTTTACAAATAAAATATAATATGCACCCCTCAGATGGACTTCTGGCGGAGATAGAAACAGTAAAAACTTCTCTCGAAGCAATTCTCACTAATAAAGCTGAAAAGTCTGTATTTTTTGCTAGACAGCGGATGTATGAATTCGCTAACAAACCTAACAAATATCTAGCAAACTTATTGCGGAACCGGTCTCAAGCGCATGTCATATCCAGTATCAAAGATAAAGAAGGCAGGTGCCATCACGACAACAAAGCAATTAACAAAAATTTTAGGGCATTTTATAAGAAGCTTTACACGTCCCAATCAGGCTTTTCTTCTGGTGATGATATGAATAAATTCCTTGCAAATTCAAATCTACGGGAATTAACTGAGGAGCAAAGACAGATGTTAAACAAACCAACTGAACTCAGTGAAATTTTGAATTGTATTAATAATCTCCCCAAAGGAAAAGCACCAGGGCCCAATGGGTTTACAGTGGAATTCTTTCAGAAATTTAAAATGGAATTAGCGATCTTAATGCATGAAATGATACAGTTTTCATTTGATTCTAATAAGCTTCCTGACTCTATGACAGAAGCCAACATCTGTGTCTTTCTAAAAAAAGGCAAATGCCCTGAGGAGTGCGGATCGTATCGTCTCTTTGCTTAATGTGGATACTAAAATTTTAGCGAAGATATTAGCCATCCGACTTGAATCAATTCTCCCTACAATAATTAATCCGGGCCAGACAGGCTTTATTATAGGTAGATCTTCATCTCATAATGTTCGAAGGCTTCTTAATATAATTCAGTATTCAAATCAGCACACAAATTCTGGGTTAGTAATTTCATTAGATGCTGAGAAGGCATTCGACAGGGTCGAATGGCCGTATTTATTCTCAGTGCTCTCCAAATTTAACTTGGGTGATGTATTTATTAAATGGGTAAGGATGTTTTACTCCTCCCCCACTGCGAGAGTTATTACTAATGGTCTTAAATCCCCTGAATTTACGTTAGCGCGTGGTACCAGGCAAGGATGCCCAATGTCGCCGCTGTTGTTTGCGCTGGCCATTGAACCGCTGGCTGCGGCCATTAGAGACGACCCATCCATTGAAGGGACAGCGGCAAGGAACCAAACTCCATCGGTGACAGAATGGAGAAAAAACCTTGAGAGAAACCAGGCTCAGTTGGGGGGCCAATTCTCTGGCCAGAAAAAAAACAGCAGTTCAATTCCAACCTCAGCAAAGTCTTTATTCTCCGTACAGCGAGTATGAATATGAGGAAATAACAATAACACAATTTCAAAGTGTGAGAGAAGTAAAAGACAAAAATAATAATCAAAGACCAACACAGATGAGTCTGTGTGTTTGTGGGTCTGATAGAGACTCTGCAGAGACACTGATGGACTCTCTGTCTAGTTGTTTCTCTTGACTAATGCTTTGACCTCTGTGATTATTAAGAGCGAAGGATTCATTTATATGATTTTATTTCAGACGGATTTGTGACAATGTTGTTTCACATCCTCCTTTGAACAGCTGCAGGATCAGTTCAGTCACTGTGACTCTGACTGACCGAGGTTTTTGTACGACTCTTTATCACTGTGTGAACACTGGACCACTGTGGTAACTCTGACAGTAATAATGTCCAGCATCTTCAGTCTGGACTCCACTGATGGTCAGAGTGAAATCACTGTTAGATCCACTGCCACTGAATCTAGATGGAGTTCCAGTGTAGAGTTTTTTAGCTTTGTAAATCAGGAGTTTAGGAGCTTCTCCAGGTTTCTGTAAGTACCAGCTGGATGCATACACTGAGTAAGTTGCACTCCAGTACACATCTTTAACATTAAGATTTGTACTCATGGAAATTAGTAAAGTAGTCAAACCTGTTAGTTAGAAGGGGGTGACCCAATACTTTTGGCAATATAGTGTATATTTTAAAGCATTTCTGATATGATGTTGAAATCCTTC
Source organism: Aspiorhynchus laticeps (assembly GCA_023376895.1). NCBI lineage: Eukaryota > Metazoa > Chordata > Actinopteri > Cypriniformes > Cyprinidae > Aspiorhynchus > Aspiorhynchus laticeps. The sequence continues at coordinate 54,962 of JALXFT010003488.1, forward strand.
TGGGAATTTCAGTAGTAGCTTATTACAATTAGTGTGTAATGTAATGGACAACAGCCTAATCAACCAAAGTATAACGTTTAAAGTAAAACTGAACAACATATTAAACAACATATTTTAAGTATTGCAATGCTTAATAATACTTGACAAACGTTTGTACATTGTAAATGTTAATTTTTTTTCTTTCAAATATCGTACTTTTCCAAATATTAAAATTATTAATACATAAATATTTAAAATATATTGCAGTAGGCCTACACATGGTTATAAAATACATTTAAAACCCAGTAAAAGTGTAATCATTTTATGTTCTTACACAAAGTAGACATAAAATATACTTTAAGTAAGAGTAACATAAGTGTGTTTTCTGTAAATACACTAAAATGTGTGTGTTCAGCATATTCCTTAAAAGTGTAACTAAGCATATATTTAAAACAAAATTACTTCAAGTATACTTTTTTAGAAATATATTAAAATGCAATTCAGTATATTTTTAATGCACTTCAAATAAGCATGTTGGGAAAACAAATGTATTATAAACATACTACTTGAATTTCAAGTATATTTTTAATACATTTAATACTACGTCTTTTCCACCTGGGGATTGCTCATTCATTTCATCTTGTTAGTCCTTATCTGCACATCACAGTGTTTAATCTTTGTATCATCTGTTGGTTCATTACAGGATGGACTATGATTATGGATGTATTAATAACTTTAAACATTGTGATTATACAGTTTTTTTTTGTACATTAAACACATGTATTTCAGCTCAGTTGGTTTGAGGTACCTTAAAAAAACATCACTATAGACAGCAGCGATGCATACTGGCTTTTATGGTGCATTGTGGGAATGTTTTGAGCGTGAGCGTTATGTAATCCCTGAGTAGTGCAACTGACTAGTGAACTAAAGAGCTGATTGAGACACTCTTACTGACTCACATGTGTGAACATTTTCATGCCCGAATAATAATTTATCAATAAGTGTGAACTTTAAAAAAGTAACAAAAAATTTACAACCAATTCAAACCACATGAAAAAAGATTAAATGTTTAAATAAATTGCGATAAATATCTATTTAAAAACTCCAAAATGCCATTATCTTATGGACCATATGGAAATGTAATATTTTACATATATTGCCTAGAGTAATATCGTCATATATATTACCTATAAGATGATATATAATTTTTTACATACGTACATTCTCTGAATAGATATACAATCATCATAATACATTATATATATGTGCATATGTTAATAACGTCTGATGATTTTTTTATGTTGTATTATTAAATACATGTCTATGTTTTATATTTACTTATATACTTACTTATATAATATCAACATTTATTGATGAATTTTAGGATTGAATTTAGAACTGTTTTACACATACATAAACATATTTAAATGGGCTATTAATTATAAATAAATGTTGTTCCAATTTCTAATGTAGGTATATGTTTTTACTTCATACGAATATATACTTCATAAATGTTTAACATATATACATAGGCCTATATTATATTTGTGTATGATTAATCCCAAACGTTTCAACATTAACGTACAGGGCGGCTCCAGGGAGGGGCTAGCAGGTGCTCCAGCACCCCCCCCCCCCCCCCAAAAAAACCCCCAACAACAATATAGCACCCCCATACATAAAAAAGAAGACATTTTTAACCCTTTGATACCATACACGGGTCTAAAGTGTCCTGACTGAGTTCATTTTTTTCTATATCTTTGCAAGAAATGAATTTCATCATTCAGAATTCCAGGAATTCCTCAATAAACTTGTTTTTGATCATCACATATTCTTATTTTTATTTTTTATTTCTTACTTTTTGAATAAAAATCGTTTTTGTGTCACTACCCTTCTAATGCACAACATGGGTCTAAAATGTCCCGTATTCATTTCCTATGTTATTTCAGTCATGCATGAGTGTTTCTTTGCTGAATCTTTAAAAAGACATTCATTTTATCATTTATTTTTCCAGGTATTCATTAAATATCTTGTTTTTGATTTCCACAAATCATTATGTTTATTTTTCCTTTCTTCACTTTATAAAAAAACACAGTTTTTATATTTCTACATCAATTTTACACATAGGTCAAAAATGACCCATATAGAAACCTTTGATTATTTGCAATTTTTTTGTAGGAACATATTTATTGCAGAAAACTATTCACCTGCCCCACATTTCACAACTCAACATGGTTGGTTTTGTATAATTGATGCATTTAGTCTTGTTTCATAATTTATTATTTAGAAAATATTTGATATACTGTGTAAGATAAGTGGATATATGTTAGGCGAAGGGTACCTTGACCTTGAAATGTCAAATACTATTAACTAGCTTGTTGTTGACATATTCTAAATAATGTTAGCTAGGTCAACAAAATAATAGTCAAAATAAAATAATATATACAGGTAATAAATACTAGGGTTGCACGATACACCGGTACTATCGCGATACTAAAGCTTAAAAATACCCGCGGTGCCATCGCATTTTTTAAACGGTAGTACCGTAAGATATATAGTATGCACGGCAGCAACACTGTTTTAAACGTTCAAACGTTGAACATGCATGCCAGCAGAAACATTACAAGTTGATTGTCAAATGTCTTTCTGCTGTGCTCTGTGTAGTATAGTCTGTGACTGTATACGCTTTATATTGTATTGAGTGTTTCCCGACGCTTCAGTTCAGTTTGCAATGAGAAGCTGCTCTCGCACGTCGTTGTTCATGCTGCAGTTTATCAGAAGAAAGGGTCTGCATGTCATTTTAAAAAACAGCAGCGCAACCATCACTTATTCAACATCATAATATCTTGCAAGAAAGTATTCTCGCAGTTTTATTCATTTGACCACTTCTAGAACAGGTGTATAGTTCGTTTCTGGAAGCATCTTTGCGATCACGAACGCAGTTCCATTCATCAACATAGCGGCTTTGCACTTGGTTCTTATCAATCATTATATATTTTTTTTTTATTAATTTATAATGTTATGTTTTAATATAAATGCTGCTAACTTGGAAATTTCAAGATATGCGAGCAAAAAATGCTCCTGACAGTTCGGCAATATGACACGAGCAAGAGTGCTGTTTTTGTTTGTTTCTGTGTTCGAATCCGAATCCGCGTTGTCTCTGAATCACTGATTCACTGAACCATTCATAAAAACAGTCATTTGATTCGCTTCTGAAGGATTCAGCCGTTTTGAAAGAATCGTTTGAATGACTCAGTGATTCAATCACGAACTTCTGCCACCTGCTGGTCGTTTGAAGTTTCCCAGCTAAAAGTAGGTATAATACATTATTCTCCAACATATTTCTATATTCAGAATTTAGTATTTAAAACATTAATCTCATAACTTTATTTATGCAATTATAAATACAGTCTAAATGTATAAATGCACATCTAAATGTCACTTCATGCAGCTTCTGTGCAGTGCTAAGATTTATTTAGATCATTTCATGATAACAATAGCCAGTCATTCATTCACATTAATTAAGTATTCAGAGAAAAATATTGTGTTTTCATTTACATCTATTTATTTATGAAATTTTGATTCATTTTGTAGAATTGAATTTTAAATTAACACAATACCGCATGGTATCAAACAAAATGTTTTTTGTTTGACAAATTTTGTGACAAAATGGCAAATAAACTATTTAAAGTGTTAAATGTGTTAGTCTAAATAACTGCTAAAATAATTATTTTAACAAAATGTCTTTATTCTTTAGTTTTTTCATGCTTGTATAGATGGGTCATTTTTGACCCATGTGTGTAAACTTGATGTAGTAACACAAAACCTAGGAAAAAACAAAATATTAATTTGTGGTCATTGTAAAAAGATATTTTAAATATTCATGGATCATGGAATTTATAGATCAGGGCATATTAAATGCTGAAATAAACTGATTTCAAAAGATAAAACAAAAAAATGTCCAGCGAAGCATGAAATAACATAGGAAATGAATACGGGTCATTTTAGACCCATGTTGTGCATTAGAAGGTGTTTTCATAGCGTGTGCATCAAAGGGTTAATTATTTATTACTAATCTAGTGCTTTCTCAGAATGCGGCGCTGACTCGCCATCTCCACATTAATCGACATGCCATTAGGCTAATAGAGACATGCACCTTTTCATACAGACTACATAGATGATTTTTATTTTTTTTTAATTGGTTTGTTTATTAGTAGACATTTCAAGCTTTCCATGGATTTATTTCTTATGTCTGCGAGTCGGTTCATTGTTGTGACACGCTCCATTCACGGAGACTGAGACGGCAGAAAGCACATCCAAAAATGATGGAGTAAGTTTAAGTTCTTTCCGCAGGAAAAAAAAAAGAACACCCATCTCATTCAGTAAAGGCGATAATACTCCCGCACTCCTCATAAATACTTGAAATGTGCCTATATAGCGATTTTATTATTCATTAAAAAATAATAATAATAATAAACTTTTTTGGTCATATTTGCTATTAATTGCCCAGCTCCCCTGTCATTGATCTGGCACCCCCTCAGCACCTGATTTCAAAATGCTCTGCCGCTGCCCCTGACAGTAGCTGAGATCAATCGCTGGTTTTACAATAGATGGGAGAAAATGGGGGACACAATATGGCAGTTTTAGTATCATAAATCAGAAGCACCACCGTCTGGTCATTATGTGAATCATTTGCTGAAAAGACCTGAAAGAGACAGTTTGTAAATGTGATCTTCACTTCAAACTCAGTTTCACTGTTGGTTCAATGCTCTGAACTGAACAGTTTCACTTCTGCTCTTGAGAAATGAGTTATAAGTAATACATTAATTATTAGCTTGAGATGAAGGAGCTACTGAAACTGCTCAAGAACATATTTATGTTGATGGCGTATCACAATGAATTTATCATAGTTTAATGTACAAAAACAAAACTACATATGGTGCCATTATTATTTATTTGATTTCCTTATCGCCCTCCTTAGTTACTGTTGCCATGACCAACAAACAGTGCCGCTCTCACACTACACTCATGTTTTCATGCAGTGAAAAATACATCGCAGAGCA